>DF359060.1:43326-54083 GCA_000787875.1 Solanum virginianum
GTCCGACTTCATATTCTTGATTAGGGGGAAATATTGATTGGTGAGTGGGTATAGCCCAAATTTTAGAAGACCCGTAGCGAAAAAACAAGATTTTTGAAAATTGTCATTTCCAAAAGCTATTCGCGATAACTCCGCGACGTGGACCTGTCGCAGAGTAGTGTTGTGACTTCCTTATTTTTCTTGTGTCGGCCTAAGGCATTTGGGTCTTGGCCTCATGCCCTCATATGTATGAAAACACCTATACTTAGCCATTTTCAACTCAATATCATTCAAGACACTCTCAAAACCCTCTCTAACACGTAACCAAATATTTCATCCAAATTCAAGTGTCCCAAGATTAATTTTGGATCTCAAGAACTTTATTCAAGCTTCAAGTTCTCATTCAAATCTTTATGAAGGAAATTCCCAAATTTGAGGTATGTGGGTTTCAACCATTGGGTCCTTTCACCCATGGTGCTATTGAAGCTTCAAGTTCTCTTCAAGCCTACATCAAGAAAACCCAAGTCTAAGATATATGGGTTTCAACCATGGGTCCTTTCACCCATGGTGTCCAATCTTCCTATCTTATGAAATTGCATGTTTTCAAGTTATATTATCTATAAGTAAACTTTTATTAGGGATTATAAGCATGAAATATGTTGGGGTTTTATGAAATGTTGATTAAATATGCATGTTTATCTACCTCAAGCTTATACTATGAGTTGGTTTAGTCTATTGAGACTATGTTTGTTTTGAGCTATGAAACTATGACCTATTATGAGATTTGATGATGGATTTCAAGGTATCTCACATGAGAGTTTTGCAATATGTTAGTGCGTTGAGACTATGTTTGTTTTGAGCTATGAAACTATGACCTATTATGAGATTTGATGATGGATTTCAAGGTATCTCACATGAGAGTTTTGCAATATGTTAGTGGGTTTATTTACATTGAGCTTTCTCACATGATTTCACTCTTGAATTGCATGATTTTGAATAAGCATTACACACCCACCAAGTGTTTTATAAAATGTCAAGTCAAGGATTCTCAAGTTATTTACATGTTTTATGAGTCAAGTGACTTCATGATGAATAGGGGCTATCAAGTATGTTATGAATTCATGAAAGTATCTACGATTATGCAAGTATGTAGTTAAGTCATATTTCCAAGATTCTAGCTCTTGTGAGCCTTTGACGTTAATGCACGGGTAATGTTTAATGATGATCTATTCTCATGTTTCAAGATAGGCTCACCGTTAGAGGTCAAGTATATTAGAGCTACTCATGTCATGATTCCATGTTTATTGCAAGTTATTAAAGTATGATTATTATAAATATTCTGTGGGATTAGACGTAGCACTGATGGATGAAGTGTTGCTCTCTTTCCTTAAACTATGTGCCAACATATGATTATGTTATACCCTTGTTATACTAGTGGATCTATTTAGTGCACTTTCTCTTGAAATTCTTCCTGAAATAGGACGGGTTCCCATAGGGCAAAGTTTCTGATGAAATCCTTTCCAAAATGGGATGGGCTCCCATAAGGAAGGTTACTTCTCCGAAATGGCACGGGCTTTCATAAGTTGAAGTATGTTTTACATTGGCAAGTAGACCACCTTTTTACCAATGAGGGGTAATCATCTCGCTTGGTCTTATTCTATGTCGATTGAGGTCTCTTTCCACACATTGTTATGATCTATGCAAGTTGAATGATTTACAAGCATGTTTTACTTTAAGCATTGATCATGCATGCCATATTGGAATTATGCTCATCTACTGCCTATTACGATGCATTTTGACTATATTGGCTTATGTTTTGTTGTATTGCACCCTACATACTTAGTATATTCAAACGTACTAATGCTTACTCTATGCCTATATGATGTTACCATGTAGGAACTAGAACACCTCATGATCATCCTCCACATGGCATGTTTTGGCTTCTTAAAGATAAGCTTTTGGTGAGTCCTCAAGTTCGGGGACACTAGCTATGCTACTCTTGCTTACATTATTTCTCTATGTTGATCTTTGATACTATGAGGGTGAGCCCAAAAAGTGTCTTGGCCCCTGTCCAATCTATGTTTAGAGGTATTGTTGTAGCAATTTATGTATCTATGCTTTGAGCTTTGACTCTTTATTCTTTATAAATATCAAGACTTCTCATAGTCCCTATTTCCCCTGTTTTTATTCTTGTTGTTGTTTACTTTGCTTTCGCAACAAAAGATGTGTAATTGATATGCTAAGATACTTATTTGGTCCCTTCGGGTTTCCATTGGCCGTGTAATGTCTAGATATTCAGGGACGAAAAGATGTGTAATTGATATGCTAAGATACTTATTTGGTCCCTTCGGGTTTCCATTGGCCGTGTAATGTCTAGGCCCTATGCTTGGGTCATGACAGAATGATTGTGATGTTATCTTACGCACGGACTAGCCTTAGGCTTGTTATGCCATTATGGATGGTAGGAGTTCGAGTATCAAATTTCAGATATATAATCATGCTTATTCTTACGTAGAGAGGAAATAGATGTAGGTTTAGCCAAGGGGGAGATGATAAGTTCCTTCGGGTCCAGATACTTGTCACGATCCAAGCCTAGGGCCTAGACGTGACCAGCGAATAGGGAACCCGAAAGAATCCCAAACAAGCCTTATAGCATATCATTACACATCCTTGGTCGCGAAAGCAATTGTAATGTCCCTCAAGTAGAGGACTTACAATAAGTTTGTAGGATAATCGAACTAGCCATGTGGAGGAGGAGGATGATCAAGCGGTGCACCGGTTCCTACATGGTGACATCATGACCCTATGGGTTCTACACTCAATAGAAGCAATCGAACTAGCCATGTGGAGGAGGAGGATGATCAAGCGGTGCACCGGTTCCTACATGGTGACATCATGTAGGTATAAAGTATGCGTTAGAATTTTTGAATATATTAAGTATGTCGGATGCAACGCAAAAAATGATAGGTATCATAGGCAAAATGTATAGTCATAAGCAATAGATAGCATACTAATAAATGACATGTATGAATGATGCTCGAAGTAAGATCATGCTTATATAGAACATAATACGAGTCTAAGGAGTGACCATTATAGTGTAACCCATAGATCAATACCACACCTATGAATAAGTGCTTATGAGGTACAAACCCCTTCATGAGGTTGATGGAGTACAAACGCCCCCCTCCAACCAGGTTGATAGAGTACAAACCCCCCAACGGGTTGATGGAGTACAAACCCCCCAACGGGTTGATGAGTACAAACCCCCAACAAGGTTGATAGGTACAAACACCCCAACAAGGTTACCCGGGCCTACCACCCCTAGAATTAGGCAATCAAGATACTAACCCCTCAACAAGGTTACCCGAGCCTACAACCCCCCGAGTTAGGCTTAGTCATCCCCAACACTACAAAGATAATATCATATATATATACATATACACTCCTTTCATCATCATATACATACATTCCCTTTCATCATCATTCCGTCCTCATTTTATCATCATATCATCATCATAAAGCATCATCATTTTATCATCATTTCATCATCATATAGTTATTCAACTCATAAGACATGCATAGGACCTTCAATTCCTCAAGAAACCATAACTGGACATTTTATCAAATACTTAGAGGGTGTGTAGTGCTAGTGTAAAACCATGCAATTCAAGAGTAAAATCATACTAGACAATTCAATGTAAAACCTTCAATATATATTTGGTAACACCCTCAAGCAATATGCATCAAACCCTTCATCAAATCTTACCATATACCTTGGTTTCATATCTCAAAACATAGCAAAACAATCACAATTTCATAAACCCCAACATAGTGTGCAGTGATTTTCATAATAAATATGACCCATGAGTAAATCATCTTTAAATCATGCAAGTTTAAGTAAAAGGAAGCTTGGGTATCATGGGTGAAAGGAACCTATGAAAGAAATCCGCATACCTTAGCTTTGAGATAAACTTGATTAAGATTGAAGATGGAGACTTGAAGCTTGAGTACAATCCTTAAGAATCCTAAAATGGTTTTGAGACTTGAGTTTAGGAGTAAAATATTTGGCCAAGTGTTTGAATGAGTATTGGAAAAACATACTTAGTATATTCAAACGTACTAAGAGTAAAATATTTGGCCAAGTGTTTGAATGAGTATTGGAAAATGTTTAGAATGATATGAGGGTGAAAAATGGCTAAATATAGGTATTTTCACGTTTGGGAACACTTAGGCCCAAGACCTAAAAGCCTTGGATCGAAGTCAAAACTAGACCAAAAACAACACTAGTGCACGCCCTTGGCGCATCACGCCAGGGGCACGAAAAGCTCACTGGAAATCCTACATTTTTGAAAAATTGATATTGCTATATCGTTTGCTCTAAAATCGAGGTTTAGAGCCATTTTCCACTCAAAATGACCCCCTGAACAAGAATATGAAGTCAGATATTTGATATAGCACACAGATTTTGAGATATATAGAAATTACAATTCCAGGCCACTTACGAGGCACATTTTCGAGCACTTTTTGGGGTAGTTACAATAGTGATATTGATAGTAGTAGACTAAGAGTGAAGGTAGAGGAGGAGGAGTGAATGTATTCTTATGGGGATAGTGGAGTTGTATTTGTGTCATATAGGGGTTGAGATAGGGAAGAGGGGGCAGATGAGACTTTATTACGTGCAATAGATAGGTAAGAGTAAATTATAGTGTCTCTAGTTAAGAATATGTTGGTGTGTCTCTGAGTGAGAGCTCATTCAATGGTGGAGGCAGAAGTGCTAAGTAAGCTTGATTATTCTTAGAGATAGTGAAGTGGTCAGAGTGATAGGCTTGAATGCGTAGTTATCATTATGCAAGTAATGGTGATAGACTATGAAAGATCTTTTTGTAGGGGTTTCGAGTAAGAGTTGTGAAGCAGTGGAAAGGACTCGTGATCTTCTAATAAAAGTCCTTATGGAAGCATAGATCTTGAGTATTGAGCAATTAGCATTGTACCAATATGATCATTTTAAGAATAGCATTTTGGGGCTTAGAATTAGGCTTGAGCAGAATAAGAGAATGTGGTTAATATGGGAGCTATGAGCTTAAATTGATGAAGTGTAGGGGTATGAAAAGAAGTGTAGTTGAGATGAGGTGCTGAGCTTGATGGGTTATCCATAGAGTCTTGCATATTACGACGATTCCATTCTCGATTAGAATTGATGACTTTCTTTTTGAGTTCAAATGACTGATTGTCGAGGCATTTAAATGATTTGAATTGATTGATTTTTGATATTCTATTCGTGCCTAATGAGGAGAGTGTGAAGGGTATGTCCTTACCCTTGATTAAAATTGATCTGTCTATTCTTGAGTAGATATATCTACTCATGAGTCTGAGTAGAGTTTGTTAAGGTTGTGAGAAGTTGAGAGTTTGAGTTCAGAGTTGTTGAGTGAGTATTAAGAGTCTTGAGTCTATTCATGTCTTGATGTCTACCCTTACTTATCATTCGAGGATGAATGATCCGAAGGAGAAGATGATGTAACACCTGGTAAAATTATCAAAATACCCCTAGAGGAGAGATATACGCATAATACGTCT
Organism: Solanum virginianum; assembly: GCA_000787875.1. NCBI lineage: Eukaryota > Viridiplantae > Streptophyta > Magnoliopsida > Solanales > Solanaceae > Solanum > Solanum virginianum. Next base: position 48,880 of record DF359060.1, read on the forward strand.
TCCCATGCTCTGATGGCAAATCTGAGGTTAGATATGCGATCAACATGAAAAATTGAGAGGGAAAGTGGTCTTGATTGATTTCTGGAGCAATCGGATCAAAAGATAATTTTTCAACGCAAAAATGAATTCCAGTGAGGGTGCACGATAGGTGTGCAACGCGCACCTGCCGCGGACCAACCCTTAATTTTGTTCTAAATTTTTTTATGGGATTAGAAAACTCATTTGGAGGATTTTCAGTGAAAAATAACCAAAATGAACAGGGTCTGCGTCATGGACCCCATGTTTCCGAGGCGGATTTTTTCTTTTATTTCGTGAGAGGCATTGCAAACCTTTCTAAGTCCTTCCTAAACTCAAACCATGATTTAAATAGGTCAATTTGAGCATAAAAAGGGTTTTAAAACCCATTCCTAAGTCATTCTAAGTTCTTGGAAAAGACTAGGGCTAAAGAGAATTCTTAAGATAGAGCACCTTATGAGCATTGAGTCTTGGAAGGAGTATCGAGCACCAAGATGAGTAAAAGTAAGAGCAAGTACCACTCGCACTCATATGTAAAATCGAGGAGTTCGAGGAGAGTCCTTGAGGATTGATTGTCAAAAGTTTCACACCAGGTATGTAAAGCTAAATGAAAGCAAGAAATTGTTCTTCCATTCACCCCATAGATGGTAATAGAGAATTTGAGAGTCCATGAGTCCCCATACATGTTTCTCGAAATCCTTTCTTGAATATTTTCTTGAAAATTATATTTATCAGATGTATTTTCATATGTTGATGATCATCATAAACTTGATTTCTTGAAAAATATATTTTTCATGAGTTATTGTACAACCCTATATGTTAAACATGCATAATGAACCTAGGGATGGAGTCTAGAGCCTTGAGTTGAGAATGTTGATTGTGATTGTGACGTGAGCATGAAGATGAGTTGATAGAGTTTGATGATCCTGTGAGTATCCATAATTGAATTCTAGAGTTTTGTCTAATTGACTTCTTCTTAATTATTAATCAGAGTCCTTGAGTTCTTAAATGAGAATTGAGTTGATGAGATAATTGAGATGATAGGCCGAAGGGCCCAATTGAGTTTGAGTTAATGAGACGATGAGAGTCTCCAAGAGACTACTTGAGATGGAGAACCTTATGAGCATAGAGTCTTAGGAGGAGTATCAAGCACCGAAATGAATAAGAGTAAGAGTAAGTCCAACTCGCACTCATTAACTACGTTGCCAAGTGTAGGAGTGGACTAAGTTCATTAGAGTCAGATAAGTTCCTATCTTATGGGCTAAGTTCATTATAGTTAGACAACTTCTCACCTTGAGGACTAAGTTCTGTTAGAGTCGAACAAGTTCTTATTCTATGGATTAGGTTCTATTAGAGTTAGATAGATCCTCACCTTATTGTCCTGAAACAATAGGACTTAATAGGTTAATTATCCGAATCTATTATGGATTCAAGTTGTTCACCTGGAAAGTACGAAAAGACTATGGCAATATTGCGGGATTATTGTACAATCACTGGGTTATAAGTAATTGTTGTCAGATAACAGAAACTCCCAAATAGGTCCCTCACTGATAGTACTCTGAGTTTAATTGAGTTGAGTTGATTGATGAGGTTTATTGGTATTGATGGGTCACTTGTCTACTGTTTATTCTTGCTTTAGATAGACATTTGATATTCTGATTAAGTATCTTCTGAGTTGATGTTATTTCTATATTATTCTACGTGTTTCTATTTTATTCAACTATTTTACATACCAACACATTCCATGTACTGATGTCCTCTTTTGGACTGCATCATTTTATGATGCAGAGGCTGGTACTAGAGATTGTTAATAGGCGCACTGTTGAGGATCTAAGCATTTCGGCTGAGTTGGTGATCCTCCCTTACTTCGGAGGATCAATATTTATTTTCATCTTGCTTATTAAAGTTAGACTTTGAGTTAGCTTTATTTTATTTTGAGGTAGCCATGGGTCTTTCATTAGCACCATTTAATAGTGATAGAGGCTTCATAGACTAGAGACGAGTATTAATGTTGAGACTTGTTGAGCTAGTTCCTTTTTGCTAGCCTTTTTTTATTTGATATACCTTTGAGTCATTAGATTTGCCCATCGTTATTTTAGTCTTCCACTGATTTTATAGAGTTATCTAAATGAATAAATATGATGAGGCCAAGTGGTTCACTTGGGGACTAGCAATAGTCTCTGCATTCTGGCCACGTATAGGATACCCTCACGAGGCATGACAGTATGACTCATAAAATGGTTTATGAGTCTTAGAGATTTCCAGTGTCTGAATTTATTTTAGGTAGGGATCTACGAGGCCTTTCTACGAGCCGTAAAATGTTCTATAACTCATGGAAGGTGTCGTCTGATGGATACTCAAAAGCTTTAGGTTTCTGGAATCTTGTACGAGGGGCAATTATGACTCGTGGAGTATTCCACCGGCTAAAAGCCACTCGTAAACAAGAAACTCAGTTGCTTGAGTTTCTAAGCCCATCACAATAGATCTCATATGACTTTTTCAACATTTATTCTACTAGCATCAAAGCAAAACACACACACCCACATGAGTTTCACATTACAACTAAGACCCCAACATGCTATTCAAAGTATAGACCCCATCAAAAGTGATTAAGCATGTTTCCCCAACTATTCCGACCATAGATGAACAATTTCTCAACAAAATTACGCGCCTATTTCATCACCCACCAATTTACACACAAAATCAATTCATCACACATGGTAGGTGATTCAATAGACACAAATTATACTATTCAAATCATACAAACAAGGCAAAGATACCCAATTTTGCGCACAAAATTAATTCAACACACATGGTGGTTGATTCAATAGACATCAATTATACTATTCAAATCATATAAACAAGGCAAAGATATTCAACTCCGGACTTAGATAAACATTCAAACATGGACAACCCAAATTCAATTAACACATGTTAAATTCAAACATCGATTTCGTGTCTAGAGTACCATTCCCAAGATGAATTCCAACTCAATCATACAATATAGGAAAATCAAAAGTTTTTAATTAACTGAGAACTTACCAAGTAGTGTGATTAAGTTGAAGAAGATGAAGGAGGTGAAGAGGCACTAAATCCTAGGTCATCGAAAAATCACAGGAAAATAGGGTACGGTTACCGTTGGTGGTCGAAATTGTGTGGGGGTGGGGTTGGCCGGATAACCTTGGGTTAGAAATGGGGTCAAATTAATTTGACCCCATTATTTATACCTTAATAGGGTCAACTGAAGTCTAATAGGTCTGGACTCTACGAAATCCCGATTACAGGTCGTAGAGTGTTTTAAGGCATGTGATCTGTGGTTTCGTAGAACATCTAAACCTTAGATTTTAGGACTGGGTTTCACGAACTAGTCCACAAGTTGTAAAGTTATTTATGACTGGTAGAGGTGATCGTAGAACCCTTAACACTTAGTAAAATTTTAGATTAGTTGCCTGGGGTCCATGAGCCCTATTCACGACCTATAGTTTTGTCTACAAATCGTAAAGTTGGCTCATGGACTAGAGTGCACAATGTTTTGCTCACTGAAATTCTCTACGAGATGGTGTATATGTTGTAAAGTGTTTTATGACCCTTAGAACTAGTCGTAGAGACTCTTCCTGATGCTCTTCTCAGCTAAAAGTGGCTTACTTAGCCTTGTACCTGCATGTTCTTCGTAGAACACACTATTACCCTATATACAACTAGCCTAATGTCCATAATCACAACCAAAATACAAGAAAATAAACTATGTATGAGTTCAAAAATTGAAAATAAACCTACAACTGCACTATTACATCAAAGATCTTGCGTTGCCTCCCAAGTAGCACTTGATTTATTATCGCGGCATGACTTGGACAATTTATTACTCAGACTTCACTAATTGCCCAGACTTCATTCTTCAAGTCATCTAGATGCTTCATGGACTGACATATATTAAAGATGACCTCTTTGTCATTCAATTTGAACCTAAGTTGACCAACTTCCATATCCATTATTGTTCATCCAGTGGCTAGGAATGGTCTTCCTAAGAAATTGGGACGTCGAAGTCAATTCACAATCTAGGATAACAAAGTCTACGAGGAATAAGAACTTTTTAACTTTGACCAACACATCATATAATATCACCACAGGTTTCTTCACTGTGTGATCCACCACCAGCAATCGCATGCTCATTAGAGTAGAGGCCCCCAATCTTAGCTTCTTGTAGACCACAAGGGGCATCAGATTAATGCTGGTACCTAGATCACAAAGTGCCTTGCGAACTCCACATCTCCAATGGTATAGGGTATGGTGAAAGAATTGAGATCTTCTCGCTTCTGAATCAAGGACCTCGTAGCAATAGCACTGCAATGTTGAAGCTTTTGGGAGAGCTCTTGACTCACAGTGCACTTCTTTTTAACTAGGTCCTTCATGTACTTAGCATACCTAGCATCTTCTCCAATGCCTTAATAAGAAGGATGTTGATGGATAGTTGTTTAAGCATAGAGAGAAAGTGCTTGAGCTTGCCTTCCTCCTCTCTCTTTTTGATTCTTTGAGGGAAGGAAAGAGGAGGCCTAGGAATGGGCTTAAACTCCTGTGGTGCATCAGCAGTTTCACTCACCCCATCCTTTCCACAATCATCTCCTATATATGTATCTCTTGTCGCAACGATCTCCTCTCGAACATCATCCTCATCAACTGGCATGGGAGGATCACTGGTACTCTTACCACCCTGAGTAGTAACCACCATATACTGCCCTTTATTCTTAGGATTTTGAACTGTGTTTCTAGGCAGTGTCCCCCTCTGACACTGATTAAGTTGAGTCGACACTTGACCAAACTATTGTTCAAGCTATTTAATAGCCATAGAATGAGACTCAATCTTCTGATTGATGATGGAAATTTCAGATTTCATGCCCTTCAGAGTCTCATCCTATGTCTTAGCTTTCTTCAACAAGCGATCAAACATCTTCTCAATTCTTAAACTACTTGCACTTGCATCACAATTATGTGGTGACACATAATAGTTATTTTCGAAGCAATCATTGCGACCCCAATCTGCATCTCTCTCTGGACCCTTGTTCCTATCATAAATATCCTCTATAGTTGTTACTGTAAGCTCTATCTCTATTGAAGTTCCGACCTTGATTTCCTTGACCTTGATGTAATAGTCCTCCCAACTATTCCGACCATAGATGGGCAATTTATCAGCA
>DF359060.1:54097-69086 GCA_000787875.1 Solanum virginianum
TGATTTCCTTGACCTTGATGTAATAGTCCTGATTGGACCCTTAGGCGTTGGTCCGAAAACCCCCTGTCTGATCAGCAACAAAAGATACATCCTCATCATAATAAGGCTTATCGTACATGGGTGCACATGGAGGTTGATGAACCACTGCATTAACTCACTCATGGTTCTGCTTCATGATCACCTTCATACCTGTACAAATTTTGGCAAACTCTTGCATAATTTCCTCATTGATCTTTGCTTACTCTAAACCAACATTGACAGTGCACGAACTTTTGGTTGATGCTCTATCTCTCTGTCCCCATGCATGATTAGTCTTGACCACTCTCTCCACCCACTCTGCGATCCTTGGAAATGGTTGATCCAAGAACATACCCCCATGATAGTGTCAGCACAAGCCTGACTATTCTCATCAAGGGCACGCGTGGTAGAAGATCTTCACCAAGGCATCATCAACTATCTTGTGGTCTAGGACGCTCCTCAAGCATTTGGTGAACTGCTCCCAAGTAGTATGATCGAGTTACTAGGAAGTTTCTCAAAGTTGTTGATCTGGTCCTCCAACTAGACCTTCTTTGATCTAGGGAAGTACCTTTCCAAAAAGGCCTTTGGCAAATCTACCCAACTGGTGATTGCCCTTGTGGGAGCGCAGATAGCCATAATGCTACATTGCTTGTAAGAGACAATAGGAAGATACGAAGTCCCACAGCATTCATAGATAGATTTTGTGTTCGCATTACACTTTTACAGATGAATACAACATTGTGTAGGTGGCTATGAGGATCCTCCGATGGTAAGCCCGAAAATAGCCCATAGTTTTGCAGCATCTGAAGCAACCTACTAGAGACTGTGAACTTTATGTTTGTTGGTAGTGGTGGCAACACAATATCTCCAATCACCTCCAGAGCTATAAGATTTAGCCTATATTGGTTCCACTGATAAGAATGACATTAAAGTCCTGTGGCTGTGGAGCAATACCCTCAAGAGGAGGTGAGCTCTCATTATCAGCATTCTTATTATTGTTCCTATTCAGAGTTGCATTGGCCACATTGTTAGTGTTATCTTGGGTCATTCTCCTCAACATTCTCTAGATCTTTGGGTTAAATGGAGTTAAGAGATTGTCTTGACTCTCGGTGTTGGGCATACACTACACTTACACACTGAAAAAGAACAAAAACAACAAAAAAAGTAAAATATGGGAAATAAGGATAACATTCAAATTACTATGAATTAACTAAGTCTAGCCGTATTCCCTAGCAACGGCGCCATAATCATGATGTCATCTTGGTTACACCTCCTTTTAGAGGATAAAGCGGTCGTTTTCAAGAAATAGAACCTAACCAAGGTTAGGGTCGAACCCATTAGGAATATGTAGACTCAAGAAAATTCAATGACTGCAATTCGAGTAGTTAACCAACTTACTTCCCCAAGGGGGGGTTTGCAATAATCAATGGAAAATAAAACTAAATTAACTAACACAAGAGAGAAGTAAATATATGGAGAGACTAGAAATAAGAATTGAAAGTACATAATTGAACACTTACACCATAGAATTAAGAGCAAGCAAATCCAACTTCAACGGGAATCACAAGCTTAAAGATGAAATTAAAGTACAATTGTTCTCAAAATCTCTCCAATGAAATCTCACAATTTTCTCTCTCTAACTACTAAGTTCTCTGAGTACTAAGTGAAAACTTTAAAAAACAACCTAAAAACCCTATTTATAATAAGTAAAATACAAGTCCTAAACATAATAGATAACTGATCGTCATGCATACAAAAGGGGTTTATGGCCTATATTGCGTTCCACAGTCCGTAATTGGGGTCTCATATAAAGCTGCTAGAAAATTAGACTTCAAATCTACAACCCCTCTACGACTCATTAGGTAGTATATGACTCATAAGTGAAACGACCCTAAAAAGTACCCGAAAATGTGCATGAAGTTTTCGGAATCGTAATTTCTATATATCTCAAAATTCGAGCATGATATCAAAAATTTAACTTTATATTCTTGATCAGGGGGCAAAATTGAGTGGAAAATGGGTCTATTCCTGATTTTAGAGTAAACGAATAACAATTTTAATTTTCCAAAAATCTCTTATCTAGTGTCTGTCCGCGATGGTACCACGATGCGCCTCCATCATGGACTAGTGTAAAATTGCCTCTGTGATAGGTGCGCATTGCAGACTAGATGCCGACCTATGTATTTTGTTGCCAATGATTTTATCTCAGCCCAAGGCTTTTGGGTCTTGGGCCTAAGCCCTCCCATGAGTAAAAACACCTATACTTAGCCATATTTTACCTTCATATCACACAAGACATTCCCCAATACTCCCTTAAGCCCTTAGACTAATATTTCTTTCAAAAATCAAGTGTCCAAGTCTCTTTCGAATCTTAAGGAATTCATCCAAGCTTCAAGTCTCCATTCAAATCTTCTTCAAGGATTTTTCCAAAGTCAAGGTATGTGGATTTCAACTTTTGGGTTCTTTCACTCATGGTGCCCAAACTTTCTTTTTACCTAAATAGCATGATTTCAAGTTGATTTACTTATGGGTATTACTTATTATGATTTAGACTATGAACTATGTTGGGGTTTCATGAAATTGTGACTGTTTGAGCATATTTTGAGCTATGAATCTATGGTCTATTATTTGATTTGATGAAGGGTTTTGATGTATATTACATGAGGGTATTACCAAGTGTTAGTGGGTGGTTTTTCATTGGATTTTCTTGCATGATTTTACTCTTGAATTGCATGATCTTACACTAGTAGCTTGGGGAGTGGTAGGCCCGTGCTACCATGTTGAGGGATATATACACCTTAATTTCCTAGCTTGAGGGGTTGTAGGCCCGTGCTACATGTTGAGGGATATATACCTCAATCGCCTAGCTCAGGTGATTGTAGGCTTGTGCTACCACATTGGGAGGGGGGTATATACCTCATTTACCTAGCTCAGGGGTGGTAGGCCCATGCTACCATGTTGAGGGGTATATACCTCAATCACTTAGCTCGAGGGGTTGTAGGCTCGTGATACCATGTTGAGGGATATATACCTCGATCACCTTGCTCGGGGGGTTGTAGGCCCGTGCTACCACATTGGGGGGTATATACCTCATTCGCTTAGCTCGAGGGGTGGTAGGCCTGTGGTACCACATTGGGGATATATACCTCAGTTGCCTCACCAAGGAGGTAATAAGCATTGGTTATGTAATGATGGTCACCTTCTTCACATGTAATATATTCTATATAACTATGTTTTACTTCAAGTATCATTCATTCATGTCATATTACTAATATGCTATCTCTTGCCTACGATATTGCATTTTTCCATGTGCCTATCTCTTGTTGCATTGCGTCCTACATACTTAGTACATGCAAACATACTAATGCATACTTTATGCCTACATGATGTTAACATATAGGGACCGGAGCACCAATTGATCATCCTCCTCCTCATGGCTAGTACTTCTACCCAAAGCTAGTTGGTGAGTCCTCAATTTTGGGGACAATGACTTGATCTTACGATATGTATTAAGACTCTATTTTCTTTATTGTATACTTAGGACTATAAGGGTGAGCCCGATTGCTTATCTTGGCCCTCGCTCTTATCTATGTAGTAGAAATGTTGTTGGACAAGTTATATTATTATGTTATAAGCCTTGACTCTCTTGATTTAATGGTGTCTTATATTATGAAAGGCTTTCCCTTAGCCCCTTTTGCCCTTATTTCTACTCTTATCAATGTTGTTTAATGTTTCTTCGACCAAGTATGTGTAATGATATGTAAAGAGGCTTGTTTGGGGTCCCCTCAGGTCCCCTATTCACCATGTCACGTCTAGGCCCTAGGCATGAGTCGTGATAGTAAAGGGGGTTTCATTTGATGAATCTTCAGAGAGTCTCAATCTCTGATCCTCAAAGCATGAACCATCTTCTACGACACATAAAACATTCCATGACTCATCTGCATGTTGGTAGAATCAACTTAAAAAATAGCCCCTTACTGGAATTATCCACAAGACCCACTTCAAGACTCGTAAAATGGTCTACGGCTTCTAAAGGGCCTCGCACTACATCAAAAACCAGCAACTTTTGTATTTCTTCCCAAAATCAAGGCTAAACTTGTAATCCTGCAAAATATAACACAAAAATACAAAAAAACAACTAACATCGCATTGAGAACACAAAACATTCTAAGTTTTAAGCATCAAAAGTATTGTATTTTGACAGCACATCAATTATCTTCCTACACCTCTCTAACCATCCTTGCTTAAATGCCTGAAAGCACATATAAACGTAAATAAAAATGTTCTTTCCTGGTTTAGTTTCCTTATCAATTTTCAGCTAACAAGAGTTTCCGAGATTGTTTTGCTTGATCATGTCTGTATAGTCATATAATTTAGTAAACTCCACATTCAATCACCTATGTTTTCTTTCATAACCTTTTGTTTAGCCCTATAACACACAGTCTTACCAACATAAAGACCCAACTCTTTTCTTACCAAATCTTGAATTTCTCAAGTCCTTATGTATGGTTGAGATACAATTCTATCCTTAAACTTTCTAGCTATCAACTTTGAATCACACAACTTGTTCTTGTTTAAAGGAATACACTTGTGAACAGGATGATGGTTCTTTACAATTAAATCACCTGAATCTCTATCAATGGAAGTATATAACAACCACTTACACTTGGAATTTTCGCACTTCACTCTCACTCAATGTCTCTCATTAGGTCTTAACTTTAACTGCCTATTGCACTCTATAGTATAATCATACACTATTTTTCTAAATTGATTCGCACACTCAAAGACCATTCCAAGGTCAAATATTAACACCTCACCATCTTCATCATATCTTACTTTTTTGCTTCTTCTTCTAGAAGGTAAATCTACTCCCCTAACAACATCCACATCAAGTTGTTACTTACTATCATCACTCCAACAAGAACTATCAAGATGTTCCTTATCTTCACCCAATTTTCCTACATATTTATTAGTATTATCTTTTCCAATATCATTAAAGCTTCTATCTACACTACCACTAGCCTCTCTAACTGGTATTTCTTCAGGTTCAATAGCCTTTTTCCTATGTTTTTTGTTTCTTTTTTCTTCTCTAAAAGCTCTCAATTCCTTATCAACATCTAAACCATCTTCTAAGGGTATATCTCCTAAATTTGAATCACTACTAAAAAAATCTGATAACTCACCATCTACAGCAACATCGATAAAGTTAAAGGAATCAACCTCCTTCTCTTCTAAAATTATATTACCCTCATATTCTTCATCTATGTTGAAAGCCTCACTAACACGAACACTATTACAAGTAAGATAACCAACTGGTCCCTCATTATCAACTATTCTTTCATCTAAAACATGGCCAACAAACATTTCAAATATGTCCTCATGTTTTAAGTCTTTAATGAGGTCTAGTTGTTGGTCAGATTTAATTAGGACAAATTCTTTACTTTTGCAAATCTTGATAACAAAAATCAACAATAATTGCATACCCTAATTCTTTAGTATAATATAAGTTCCACTTTGAAAAAGTGGTCCTAATCTGTATACCTAAGGGTTGGCACACAGTTACTAACATATGTAGGGACAGGTACCTGGGAGAAAGTTCCACCATGGTAGATTTTAGTTATTATGACCACCTCAATGATTAATAGTTAGTTTACCCCATAAAACATCAAATGAAGAAAGTTAACATAATGGAATATGCTAATGTATTTGCTGGGAAGTCCGTGAGAAAGGGATGGAATATTCTCTAGCAAGAAGCCCAAAATCTTTAAAAATCCTAGAATTCTAAAGTCTTAATCCATGATGATTATAGAAAATTAAGTAAAAGAACTAAAAACCCTAACTTACATGAAGAAGATTCTTCCAAGTGATACCACAAATAAGTTGTTTCTTCTTTGATTTTAGACGTACAATGGTTAGGAAGGGAGAAATCATCGGGGAGAGAGAAATTATCAGGATGGATGGCGAAATGTCTCAAATGTTTTGAATTAGGGATTTTGCCCTTTAGAAATCTGTCTTGGAAAGTTCATTCCACCTGTATCTGATGTGTACGTGATATGGAATGTATATTTCATCCAAGTCAATAGTGTGTAGCTCACGCATGGAAATAATACCTCATGGTAGGATAAAAATATTTATGGGGTTCAAATCTTGGCCAGTTGAGGTGTCTATTAGGAACTAGTCTTAGTTGAGGTGTCTTAGTGAAAAGTATGTACAAGTTCAGGTGTTTGTTGATGACTTAAGCCTTACATTTTCAATCTTCAAAAATTATTTTAATCCCCCAGTCTTTGAGCCAGTGTATATGACTTGTAGACCTTTCAATGTGTTGTAAAATATTTTCGTGCCTGAAACGATCCCAAAAAGTGCCAGAAAATGTGCCTTGGAAGTGCCTAAAGTTGTAATTTTCATATATCATAAAATTCGTGCATGATATAAAAAAGTTGACTTCATATTCTTGATTAGGGTGAAAAATTGAGTGGGAGATGGGTCTAACCCCGATTCTAGAGAAAATGAATCCCAATTTCATTTTCCCAAAATTTTAATTTTCAGAATCAATTCGTGACAGTGCTGCGGCGTGTTGTTTTAGAGCAACCATATCAAAATTTTATTTTCTAAAATTTTTGAAAACAAAATGAGTCTGCGCCCCTCGCGTGACGTGGCTAGGGCGCAGACTAGTGTTATTTTTTTTGCCAGTTTTCTTGTTTGGTCCAAGGCCATTGGTTCTTGGGCCTAAGTCTTTCCATGCATAAAAATACCTATATTTAGTCATATTTCACCTTCATATCATACAAGACATTCCCAAATACTCTCTTAAACACTTAGATAAATATTTCACCCAAACTTCAAGGGCTAAAATTCATTCCAGATCTTATGAATTTAACTCAAGCTTCAAGTCTCCATTTCCAATCTGCACCAAGGAATTCTCCAAAGTCAAGGTATGTGGGTTTCAACCATTGGGTCCTTTCACCTATGGTGCCTAACCTTCCTTTTTACCTAAAGTAAATGTTTCTAAGTTGATTTTACTTATGGATCTTCTATCATGAATTTGACTATGAACTATGTTGGGGTTTTGTTAAAGTATGACCCTTTATGCATATTTTGAGTTATGAATCTAAGTTCTATAATGAGTTTTGATGAGTGGTTTCAATGTATTTTGCAAGGTGGTATTATCAAGTGTTGGTGGGTTGATTTACTTCAAGATTTCTTGCATGATTTCACTCTTCAATGATATGGTTTTACACTAGAACTACACACCCACCAAGTGGTCGATAAATCACTCTTGAATTGCATGATTTTGTACTAGCATTACACACCCACCAAGTGTTTAATAAAATATCTGGTTAATGTATCTTGAGTTGTTGAAAGCCTAATGCTTGGCATATGAGCTAAATGACTTTATAATGATAAAAGGATTGTATATATGTGTTGATTTCATGAAAAGTATCTATAGTGTTATGATTTGACCATACCTAATTGAGGGGGTGTTAGGCCTCAATCACCACGGATAGCGGGGTGAGACCACCATCAACCAATTGAGGAGTTGGTACCTCAATCACTATGGATGATGGGGTGAGACCACCATTAACAAATTGAGTGGTTGATACCTTAATAACCATGGATGGAGGGTATGACCACCATCATAATGTCGGTCTCTTACTACACATGTAATATATTTTATCTAAGCTTGTTTTACTTTAAACATCACTCATGCAAGTCTATATTGTTATATGCTCATTTATTGTCTAATTATGCATTTCGATTATGTTGTCTATCTCTTGTTGCATTGTATCCTACATAATTAGTACATTCTAACATACTAACGCATATTTTATACCTACATGATGTTACAATGTAGGAACTGGAGCTCCTCATGATCATCCCCATCCTACCGTGGCGAGTACTATCTCCTCAAAGCAAGTTGGTGAGTCCTCAACTTTAAGGACAATATCTTTGATTTTATGCTATGTATAAAGGCTCTATTTCCTTTTATTTTATGTTTTGACTATGAGGGTGATCCTAGTTGCCTGTCTTGGCCCCCGCTAAGTTCTATGTTTAGAAGTGTTGTTGGACAAGTTATGTAATGATGCTATGAGTTTTAACTCTCTTGACTCTTAGATGTTTATAATATGAAATATGTCCCTTAACCCCGTATTTCTCCTTTTTCTATCTACTTGTTGTTATTTTATCGCTTCCACGACCAATGATATGTAATAATATGTTAAGAGGCTTGATTAGGCTTCCTTCGGGTTTCCCATTCGTTGTGTCATGTCTAGGCTCTAGGCTTGGGTCATGACAAGCTTTGTATTAGAGCACTAAGTTGTTAATGGTCTTAAGCATCCAACACACTACATTGATTAGAGTCTTATTCATGGTTGTGTTGTGCACCACAACTATGAGTAATAGAGTATGAGATGTTCTATAAATATTTCCCTTCTTCTTACTCTATATCATACTATAGAAGTTAAGGTAAGGTTTTCCCCTAACGATTATTCTTTACTATGCTAGATCATGCCTAATACAAGAGGAAGAAGAACCCGCACACCCGAGGAACAAATGGCTCATGGAGAGCTTCGGGATGTCTCACCTTGCTAGCTCAAGTTATGGCTAATCAAGTCAACCAAGGGGCACAAGCCCCTCACGCTCCTACTCTGACATCTCGGATGAGGGACTTTATGAGGATGAACCCACTGGAGTTCTATGGGTCTAAAGTGGATGAGGACCCTCAAGAATTTGTTGATGAGGTATACAAAGTGTTGTCTATCATGGGTATGATGTTGGAAGATAAGTCAAAGTTGGCGGCTTAACAATACAAAGGGTGGCCAAAATATGGTATACTCAATGGAAGGAAGAGAAGGGGAATAACAATGTTCTTCTATGGGAGGAGTTTAAGGCAGCTTTTCTCAACCGATTCTTTTCTCTTGAGCTTAGGGAAGCTAAATTGATAACTCTCTAAATATGTTCCACACTTGAAACAAAATGAGTCTGCGCCCCTCGCGTGACGTGGCTAGGGCGCAGACTAGTGTTATTTTTTTTGCCAGTTTTCTTGTTTGGTCCAAGGCCATTGGTTCTTGGGCCTAAGTCTTTCCATGCTACCTCCATGTTTATTAGTGATGTGGATTTGTCCTGTTTGATGACTTATGTCAAACAATTAGAGGGGGAGAAGTTGAGAAAGAGGGGAGTAATGAGGCCAAGAGGGCCACTTTTGATGGTAAGTTCCAAGGTCCTAAGGGTGGCCGATTTCACCAAGGCCAATGGCCTTCTCATGTTCCTAGTGGGAGATTTGCTAATGACTACCTAAGGCCCCAAGGAGGTGGTGGTGTGTTGCCTAGACCTATGTGCCAAAGATGTGGTAGAGGCCATGATGGCCCATATTTGAGGAACACTAATGCTTGCTATAGTTGTGGGGAAGTGGGTCACAAGAAGGTTTATTATCCTCAAAACCAAAACAAAGGTAAAGATGTTCGTCCATAAGGTGAGGTGCTAATGTGGTTCCTTTAAGCAGAGGAGTTCAACAAGGTGGTGCCCCGAGCCACAATCAGTTCTATGCACTTCAAGGGAGACAAGAGGTTGATGAGGTGCCCGATGTCATCACCGGTATTTTGAAAGTCTTTGATTTTGATGTGTATGCATTGACAGACTCCGGTGCCACTCTTTCTTTGGTGACTCCTTTTGTTGCCAAAAAGTTTCATGTTGACCCCGAATTGTTGTGTGAGTCTTATGAGGTGTCTACCCCTATTGGTGCATCTATTATTGCTAAAAAGGTCTAAAAAAATTATCTCGTTTGCATTTTGCATAAAATATTGCCTTCTGATCTTGTTGAGTTGGATATGGTGGATTTTGATGTCATTCTTAGGATGGATTGGTTGCATGGATATTATGCCTCTATTGATTGTAGAACTCGTAGAGTCAAATTTCAATTTCCAAATGAACCCATCCTTGAGTGGGAGAGTCATGATGTAGTGGTCAAGGGTAGTTTATCTCTTGCATTAAAGCCCAAAAGTTGATCTCTAAGGAGTGTCTCATCATCTTGTGAGGGTTAGGGATGTGGATTCCAAAATTCTTCCTATAGAGTTGGTTCCGGTGGTTAGTGAGTTCCTTGATGTCTTCCCAAATGGCCTTTCCAGTGTTTCTCCCGAAAGGGAAATAGACTTTAGTATAGATCTCCTTCTTGACACTCAACCCATTTCTACTCCCCCGTACCATATGGCCCTGGCGGAGTTAAATAAGTTGAAGGAGCAATTGAGGGACTTGTTGGAAAAGGGTTTTATTAGGGCTAGCCAATCACCTTGGGGTAAACTGGTGTTTTTTCTAAAGAAGAAAGATGAGTCCCTTAGAATGTACAATGACTACCAGTAACTTAATAGGGTTAGTCAAGAATAAGTACCCTCTACGAAGGATTGATGATTTGTTTGACTAACTTCAAGGGGCTAGCCACTTCTCTAAGATTGATCTTTGGTGCGGGTATCATCAAGTGAAGGTTAGGGAGGGTGACATTCCCAAGATGGACTTCAGGACTAGGTATGGGCATTATGAATTTGTGGTTATGTCTTTTGGGTTGATCAATGCACTGGCTATCTTCATGGATCTTACGAATAGGGTCTTTAAATCTTACCTGTATAAGTTTGTGGTGGTCTTCATTGATGATATTTTGATCTATTCTCATAGTGAGAAGGAGCATGTGAACCCGCACACCCGAGGAACAAATGGCTCTAAGTTTGTGGTGGTCTTCATTGATGATATTTTGATCTATTCTCATAGTGAGAAGGAGCATGTGGGTCATTTGAGGGTGGTACTACAAAAATTGAGGGAAGATAGGTTGTATGCCAAGTACAAAAAATATGAATTTTGGTTGAAAGAGGTTGCCTTTCTAGGTCATGTAGTGTCAAGGGATGGTATTAAGGTGAATCCTAAAAAGACAGATGTGATTAGAAATTGGCCAGAAGGGTTAGAAGGGTTTGTTGTGTATTGTGATGCCTCCCGGATTGGTTTGGATTGTGTTTTGATGCAAAATGGTAAGGTGATAGCTTGAGCCTCAAGGCAACTTAAGGTGTATGAAAAGAATTATCCTACTCATGATCTTGAATTGGCCCCCATGGTATTTGCTTTGAAAATTTGGCATCATTATTTGTATGGAGTGCATGTTGATGTGTTTACATGGTATTTGGTTTGAAAATTTGGCATCATTATTTGTGTGGAGTGCATCTTGATGTGTTTACCAATTATCAGAGTCTCCAATATGTGTTCACTCAAAAAGATCTCAACTTGAGGCAACGAAGGTGGTTAAAGCTTCTTAAGTATTATGATATGTGTGTGCATTATCATCCGGGTAAGGCTAATATTATGGCGGATGCTTTAAGTAGGGTGTCTATGGGTAGCCTAGCTCATGTTGATGATGGGAGCAAGGAGGTGGCTAGGGAGGTTCATCAGTTGGCTAGATTGGGGGTTAGGTTGGATAAGGTTGATAATAGTGGTATTGTAGTGGTTGATGGTTCAAAATCTTCCTTGCTTGATAAAGTAAAAGCAAAGCAAGATCTTGCCCCTCCTTGTTAGAATTGAAGGCCTTGGTAAGAGAGGGCAAGGTGGAGATTTTCTCCCAAGGGGGAGATAGTGCCCTCAGATACCAAGGTAGGTTATGTGTGCCTTGTGTGGATGAATTGAGAAAGAAGATTCTTGATGAGGCTCATAATTCTTCCTATTCTGTTCACCCCAGTTCCATTGATTGAGTTTGCTT
This sequence comes from Solanum virginianum, assembly GCA_000787875.1. Lineage (NCBI taxonomy): Eukaryota > Viridiplantae > Streptophyta > Magnoliopsida > Solanales > Solanaceae > Solanum > Solanum virginianum. Next base: position 65,844 of record DF359060.1, read on the forward strand.
ATAATAATAGCTATCATTATAGCATTTGTATGGCTCCTTTTGAGGATCTTTATGTTAGGCGTTGTAGATCACCGGTTGGGTGGTTTGAAGTGGGAGAAATGGCTTTGTTGGGTCCGGATCTGGTCATGGAGGCTATGGAGAAGGTAAGGTTGATTAGGTAAATGTTGAAAACAGCCTAAAGTCGTCAAAAGTCCAATGCCGATGTGAGGAGAAGGGAGCTTGAATTTAAAGTTGGTGATTGGGTCTATTCGAAGGTTTTACCCATAAAGGGTGTGGTTCGTTTTGGTAAGAAGGGTAAAGATTTGTGGGTCCTTATAGGGTATTGAGGAGGATTGGCAATGTGGTTTATGAGTTGGAGTTGCCTAGTGAAATGGACTTGGTTCATCCGGTCTTTCACGTATCCATGTTGAGGAAATGCGTGGGTGACCCAAATGCTATTGTTCTATTAGATGTTGTGGGTGTTATTGAAGACAACGTGACTTATGAAGAGGTTCCAGTAGAGATCTTAGATAGACAACTGAAGAGATTAAGGAACAAGAATGTGACTTCCATTAAGGTCTTTTGAAGGAATCAACAAGTCGAAAGTGCTACACGGGAGTCCGAGGCGGACATGCAAAAGTGATATCCCTATCTCTTCCATTCTACATAAGCCTAAGGTACTAATTCTAAGTCTTCTTTATGATTTCATGTCTCATGTATCAGCCCTTTAAGTCATTGCATGCATTCATGTTTATGTTGACAAGTTCATGGTGATTTTGATGCTTATGTTGAGATTTTTTAAACGATGTTTAAGTGCATTCTTGCATTCTTGTTGGGGCTCATCTCTTCATGATTACTCTTCTTATATACATTTCTTTGACATTCGGGGATGAATGTTCTCATAGGGGAGATATTGAAACAATCTCAAAAAGTGCCTGAAATGTGCCTCGGAAGTGTCCAAAATCGTAATTTCTATATATATCAAAATCTGTCCGTAATATCAAAAATTCGAATTCATATTCTTGAACAAGGGGAAAAATTGAGTGAGAAATGGGTCTAACCCTGATTTTAGAGCAACCATATAAAAATTTTGTTTTCCAAATTTTTCAAAAAAAAATGAGTTCGCGCCCCTCGCGTGACGCGGTCAGGGCGCGGACTAGTGTTATTTTTTTGCCAGTTTTGTTGTTCGGTACAAGGCCATTGGTTCTTAGGCCTAAGTCTTTCCATGCGTAAAAATACCTATATTTAGCCATATTTCACCTTCATATCATACAAAACATTCTCAAATACTCTCTTAAACACTTAGACAGATATTTCATCCAAAATTTAAGGGCCAAAACTCATTCCAGATCTTACGAATTTCACTCAAGCTTCAAGTCTCCATTTCCAATCTGCATCAAGAAATTCTCCAAAGTCAAGGTATGTGGGTTTCAACCGTTGGATCCTTTCACCCATGGTGCCCAAGCTTCCTTTTTACCTAAAGTGCATATTTCTAAGTTGATTTTACTTATGGGTCTTCTATCATGAATTTGACTATGAACTATATTGGAGATTTTATAAAAGTGTGACTGTTTATGCGTGTTTTGAGCTATGAATCTAAGATCTATGATGAGTTTTGATAAGGGGTTTCAATGTATTTTGCAAGGTGGTATTACCAAGTATTGGTGGGTTGAGTTACTTCAAGTTTTCTTGCATGATTTCACTCATGAATTGCATGGTTTTACACTAGCATTACACACCCACCAAGTGTTTCATAAAAAGTCTGATTTAGGGTTCTTGAGCTATTGATGATCTATTGGTTTTACACTAGCACTACACACCCACCAAGTGTTCAATAAAATATCCGATTTAGGGTTCTTTAACTATTAATGATCCATTGCATGACCTATGACTTGTATGAATTTATGATGATGAAAGGATGTTATATATGTGTTGATTTCATGAAAAGTATCTATAGTGTTGCAAGTTGACCACACCTAGTTGAGGGGGTGCTAGGCCTCAATCACCATGGATGGCGGGGTGAGACCACCATCAACCAATTGAGGGGTTGATACCTCAATCACCATGAATGACAAGGTGAGACCACCATCAACCAATTGAGGGGTTGATACCTCAATAACCATGAATCGCAGGGTAAGACCACAATCAACCAATTGAGGGGTTGATACCTCAATCACCATAGATGGCGGGGTGTGACCACCATCATAATGTTGATTTCTTACTACACATATAATATGTTCTATGTAAACATGTTTTACTTCAAGCATCACTCATGCATGCCATATTGCTATATGCTCATTTATTGTCTAATTATGCATTTCGATTATGTTGCCTATCTCTTGTTGCATTGCATCCTACATGCTTTGTACATTCAAACGTACTAACGCATACTCTATGCATATATGATGTTATCATGTAGGAACTAGAGTTCCAAGCAATCATCCTCATCCTTTCCGTGGCTAGTACTATCTCCTCAAAGCAAGTTGGTGAACCCTCAACTTCGTGGACAATGTCTTTTATATTATGCTATGTATAAAGGCTCTCTTTCCTTTTATTGTATGCTTTGACTATGAGGGTAAGCTTAATTGCTTGTCTTGGCCCCCGCTAAGTTCTATGTTTAGAGGTGTTGTTGGACAAGTTATGTAATGATGCTATGAGCTTTGACTCTCTTGCCTCTATGATGTTTATGATATGAAAGATGTCCCTTAGCCCCGTATTTCTCCTTTTTATATCTACTTTTTGTTATTTTATTGCTTCCGTGACCAAGAATGTGTAATGATATGTTAATATGCTTAATTGGGGTCCCTTCGAGTTTCCCATTCGCCATGTCACATCTAGGCCCTAGGCTTGGGTCGTGACAGTCCTTTTGACCCCCAGACTTTAAAATTTCACCAAGTCCATTCCTCTTCCACGAGGCCCATATACGACCTGTAAAACCAATCACGTGCTATAGAAAGGCTCGTACTTTCTGCACCAGTCCCAAATCCTGCACTTTTTTTTTTACCTTTTTAACCTATTGGGCCTTAAACAATCGATGAGTCGCCAACTTAGCTATTCATCATCGACCTGATCTCTTCTTTCGGGTTGGAGTTTTTGATACATTAGGCGATATATGGACTCACTCATCAAACTGTCTAATGAGTTGTACGGGCAAGCTTGACTTCACCCTTTGCACCTTTTTCACGTATTTTGACTCATTTTTGCTCAATTGTCCTGATCCATTTTAAGTTGTCAAGAATTGCATTGGAAACATATTTAGATCAG
>DF359060.1:69132-82692 GCA_000787875.1 Solanum virginianum
ATTGCATTGGAAACATATTTAGATCAGATTTTAAATAAAACAGGCATTGAGGACTTATTCTTATGCATTATGTACTCATATTGAATCCAAATCCTCAGATTCATTATTAACGGGTATATTCATATCCACGTTAGCAAATTGTTGCCCTTCTCTATAAGGTTCGCAGTCAAGTTCTTTTTTTTCTTATTATATAGATAAATTTCATCTCTTGAGTCTAATTTATGAGTGAGAAATAGTATTTGAAATATTATCAAGCAATTAAATAATTAACCACAAGAAAATATAAGTAACTGCACGAGGCATAGTACTATGATGACTATCTTAACAAGTCAATTCAAGTTCATACCACAACGATCATGAAGCTATCATAATCCTAAAGTAAGAAATTTCGCTCCACATAGACATGAAAAAATTACGACAAACTTTTAAAGAAAAATATAAAAATAAATAAATAAGAAGAAAAAAAAAGATAAAACTAATTTTATCTAGCTTTCGCAGCAACTTCTAGCTCTTCTTAGGTTAAAATTTGTATTTAATCGTGCTTAAGAGTTATTTATAGGTGTAGAAAATTTTTACAGACAAAATAATGAATACAAAATAGAATGGGAAAAAAAACTAAATATGCAAATAAGCTGCCGCGACATGGTAGGCGTCACTAGCTGCCTCACAATAGTTAATATTTTAAATTTTTTATATATAGAGTGAATTGTATGATTAAAACATAAAAAAAAAAAAATTATCTTTAGCATATAGAGAATTAAAGGAAGTAGACGAACAAAATAAACATATAAGTAGAAAAAAGAAAAAAGTGGGATTGAAGACTTTGCAACAACCTTATAAAACGATTATCCTACTTATATTGTTAATGAATTTAAATCAAAAACTATAATTATAGAGGTGAGAAAATAAAATAATTTATATATTACTCCTCCTATTTCATTTTATGTGACACTTTGTCCTTTTTAATCCGTTCCAAGGAGAATATCACTCTACTCTAATGAAAAATAATTTAACTTTGAAATTTATCTTTTACCATTAATGAAATGATTCTTAATCACACAAATACCTAATATGATCTTCGTTTAAAAAAGAATAACTTACTTTCTTTTTTAATATATTTATAAAAGAATAGCCTCTTTACTTTTTTGGAAATACTATAATTTTAACTTTCTACCGGACATGTTTAAAACTATAGGATTAAAGAATATTTTTATATATTTGATATAACTTTAATATATGATCATAAAATTTAAATTTTTTTTAATTTTCTTAAATTTTATATTAAGTGAAACAATGACCTTTATTAAAAATAATAATTATTTTATAGGGTAAATTTTAAAATTGTTCCTGATATGATGTCAATGATACAAGTATAATATAAAAAATTATTGTTGGGAGTCTAACATAACATGATCAAAGTATTTAAGTGGATATTGAGGTTGACTGGTCAAAGTTGAGAGTTGGTTTTGTGTAGAAGGGGATCTCTCCTGCAAATCCGGCTGGCGGTGTGGTTGGTGTAACCTCGTTTGCCGACATTCTCAGGTAAAACTCATCATTCTTTACTTCTTCTTCATTTCATTCGTTTCCTCCTCAATTAATACTACCCTTTTTCTGTTTTTTGTAGGCTAGGCTTTCTTTCTTCCTTTCCATTGGTCTCTTCTTCTCCGTTAATTTAGGGCTTTGCCCTTGTAGGTGCTAACTCATTTATTTCGTTGATTTCATAAAATTTATTTTCAGTTAGGAACATGGTTCCGTCATAATTTTCGCCAGATTACCTTTTGTTGTATGCCAGCTTTCTCTCCACATTCAACTCTGGAATCTTTTCTCCTCAACCAGCTAACCTTACTTGTCTGTTCTTTTTGTTGTCAAAATAAAATAACGAAACAAGAAAGTTTTTCCTTAACCGGAATTAAGAGGGGAAAATGGCCTCAACAAGAAATACTACATTTTACTATTGATTGCTAGCAGTAGGGTTTGGTTTTAATCAAGACTCTGGGAACTTTCTGAGATGCTACACATGTTTGTGGTTAACATTTTGGGTTTTCTTTTAGGTGCTTATGTGATACAAGTAGTATAGGAAATCAAGTGGTTGTTGGTTCTTCACATTATATGATTGATAAATTGCTAAATCCTCCAATTACCTATTTACAGTTTATCCTTTTCTCTAGTTGCTTAGACCTCGGTTTCATCAAGCATATTTTTCATATCAGGACTCCATTTTTATTAGTGAATAGTGCAGGAGTAATGGACGCTGATGTCGGTTCTGATGGAACTAAGGGGGAATGTTTCTCTCAGTACTCCGTTGTTACGAAATTGAAAGGATTTTATCAATCTCCAGGAGAAGAATTTGATAAGCGGTTGCTTCAAGGGTCAACAAAACCATCTGATTCTCTAGCTCCAATCACTCCTGATTCCAACCGAGAAGGGGACGACCATGTAGATGGGTATTGTTCACCAGTTTGGTCTTCTCTTCACATGACTCGTTGTAATTCTCAACTTTTTGGTGACCTAGTTTATACAAATGAAGGAAGTCGACGGACTCCAAAGGGGTTGGGGATTTGATCCATTTGCTCCTGGACCAGATGAACTAATGCTTGCCCCACAATGTAAAAAATATTTTACAGATTCACGAGCCAAAGTGACACGTCACCTTAACTTTGAGGAGACATTGAATTTCAATGAAAATGTTGATCACTTGGACAATGTGGGAACGGTGTCTGAGGATGAGGTGTTATTTGAATTGTTGTACAATTCTCTCCTAGAAGTTATTACCTCAAAACAGAAAGAGGATCTTCATTTGAAAGCCTCAACACCACTTCCAGATTCTGATGGATTCAAGACACCTATCTCTGCACCTCGTCTTAGTGGAGTTTCTGATGCTTGCCCTGGTGCTCCTGTGAAGCCTGCAAGTCGGTATAGAATAATTGACAATGGATTATGCAAAAAGCTTGTATTTTGACATACATTGTTGTTGCAAGGTAGTAATCAATATGTGCAGAAATCTGGATACTCTGCTGGAGATTGATTCTAGTACATGACGACCTCACTCATTTTTAGTGTGGTGGCTAACCTTGTACCTGGATGACATAGGGCGTTAACATAGTGTTCAGGTTGTTGAAATCACGGCTGCTAATCCACCATTTACTTTTGTGTACTAATTACGTAGAGTAGTATTGAGTGATTGTACTCCTGTAGTAGTATAATGTATAGGCTTTTGCAACTTGTGATGTAGTCCGATGTGGACAAAAGTCTTATTTATTTTGATTGTTGATTGCTACTAGCATTGGTACTTCGAGGAAGTTGATGTCGACCATATATGCTTCCAAAACTTGTCAGTTGTCTCCCATAGGAGATAATAATTAGCAAGTAAATGAGTCTGGTTTATGGATTTAAAAATTGCATGTGGACGTGTTATATTTGGACAACTTTTATTTTTGTATTTTGTCATGATGATGATCAATGATTGTAAGTGGACAAGTATTTCATGGACTGACTTTGCCCATGCTGACCATCACATAAATTTCATTACTGTTGACATTTCATCACTGATAGCAGACTATTTAGCTTAAGAATCTCAGGCTTCATAACCGGTGTATGCACTGTCAACCCAAATGAATTTAAAGACTAGTACTACATATCATTATTGAAATTGTCGGCGAGCAAGTCTTGCAGAAAATTGTCTGCTGGACACTCCCAAAACACGTAAATACCTCAAAACTTGTTATATGCCTGAAGCTGGCTTTACTTGTTAAAGGTAATGTTCAGTTTTATTTGTAGAGCAGTCCAGTAGATATGTGCAGAAAATCCTTGGATAGCTACAGAGGACAGTTTCATGCGAGGTGAATATGGTCAATGTCAATATTAGAGCTACAATGCAGAGAGTGAAGATGATGGCGATAAAGACAACAGCACATAGTCCACAAGCTTCTCTTTGTGTCCATCCCCAATGAAGCTGATCTCCTGCTATTTAGATGTGGTTTGTCTAAATGAGAACAGAGATTAAGAATCTTGATCATAGTACAACCGGAAGCTGATAAGTTCACTCAACTAAAGTTTATATAGGAACTTGTTCTCATGGTCTTTTATTAGCAGGTTAAGAAATGTTCCAATTTTACATTGGGAAATTAAGCAAGTGTGTAGGGTGTCCTGTGCAGTTAGCAGGAAAACGATACGGGAGTCGGATAAATTAAAAGCTGGAATGCAAAAGGGTCCTCCAATGGAACATATACACTGTATCAGCAGCAATCATATCTACGTTGACGTCTGCACCATTTTGATTTTCTTGCTTCTGGTGCTCTGTAGCTTTCAACCAAATGAGCAAAAAATGGCCTTTGTTTCTGATTGGTGAAAATGGAAAAGACAAAAACTTTCTCTTAGGGGGGAAAGAAAACTAAAACAAAGGAAAACGACCACCATATCGTGCTTTTGTAAAATAAAAATAAAATAATTGATGGGGATATAGTGAAATCTTTACTTATAGGGATCCAATTATCTAACATTTTTTACTACGTGGTAGTTGGAATTGAAAAACTAATCTGTTTTACGTTTTGCTGCGCCTTTATGGCCCTATGCATCAAGCAGTGGTGGTCTCTATGGGGGCAAGAGTGGTTTGTGATACAAGCATGATATTGCAATTATATAAGAAAGGGCATCATCAAATTTACCTAAATAATCAGAAACAACTGTATTCATAAACTTTGACACGTTTTGTTTCTTTGGCTATCTTGCTCCATAAGTGATAACAGAGGAACTGCAAGTAACCGAATACAAATATCTAAGAAACTGCCTCGTCTTCCCACAACTTATCTGTTCCCATGCTTCAGTCTATTGTTAATCGTTGAGATAAGTGCATTGTGTCTAACATGATAACTCATGAACATGAAACAATTCAATTTGTTTAATAATAGGAGATCCAAATCACATTCCACTTGTCAAAAATAACTCCATCTACAGAATGTGCTTTTGCCTTGATTGTTTCTGTTAGACTACGCTTTGAAGCTTCTATTTTATTTCATGGCAGGCAAATAGGTCGTGAGTTCACCCCCTGGCTTATGACTTAAAAATGTTCAACGAAGCACATTCATTTCATTTTTCATAGCAGATACACTTCAACTTCTACGTCCTAACTAACATCCAATTCTTTTGTTAAACAAATCTCTGCAAGTTTTCTTGTACTATCTGCTGTATATGACAGTGAAAGACAGAAATGATGAAAATGCATCAAGTTAATAGCAAAGTTTCCCAGTATGCTCGCTGAAACAGTTCAGGTCCTTGATAAGAAGCACTTGAACTATTCTCGTTTTAATTCTTCATCATCTTAGGGGCTTGGGGTTGAGTATGGCAATCACTTAAGTAGCTAAACTTCAACCACCTTTTATCACGGTGGCAGAGACAAAGATCTTTTATTTCTAACACTAACATTTCAACTACAAAATTTGCAGAATCATTTTACAGAAAAAACAATTTGGAGTTGCAATACGATAAAATGAGTGAACAGGAATTACATGTTGTCACTAACTCCATTGTAGTGTACTCCGGTTCAAGACCAGAAGAAACAAAGAGTAACTGTATTGCAAACTTAATTTTCGTTAGCCATCACCTGTATTATATTAGATAAGACTTATCATTTTGTGTGTAACCTACCCGATTAGTTCTTCCAGAAAAGAGATTATTTTTTCTTCAATCTATTTTTTATGCAAGACAAAACAGTATTTGATAAGCACAAACGTATGATTCTCCTTTCAATTGAAGTAGACAGAAATTGTTAAGAGGAATATGGGAAGCTATCTTCTTGAACAAAGCAAATACTCCAACATCTACGCGCAAAGAGGGCAAGATAACAACAATATATAAAATCCCACTAATTGTGATTTACGCAGATCTTACCCTAAGACTGTTTTTGGAAGACCCTTGACTCAAGAGAAGCAAATCAAAATCAAAATAATAATGAAAAGGAGAAACAGACAAGATATTTGTATACATATCAGGAAACTAATAAATGATACTAGTATTCTGAAATCAAATCTAAGTATGGGAAATACATACAGAAGAGAAGAGAAAAACAGGTGTATGTGGAAAATCATAGCTTTGTCTTATAATGACAAGTCTGGTTGACGAGCTTCCTGTTAAGAACATCAACGAACAAATCGCAGGTAGAGGAAGACTTGACGTGAATCTTGAATAGAATATGGACGGCCCCAGACAATTTAACGTAAGTAGTGAGTGGTAAAGCACCGGACATGACATCGGAATACAAACCGGATTCGGAAAGCAATCGATCGGCCATCACGGTGAGGGTAATATTCATTGGACGCGTCTCACCGGAGCCAATTTTGCCGGCGGGAACAGGGGCATCTCCGACGACTTGGCCCTTGTACTGGAGGATAGCAGAGGTGGAGGCGTATTTGAAGCCGACCCGGTTGGGATTTTTGACAGTGAGATCGGCGTTAAGGGTGACGTTGAGGTGAACTAGGAGTCGGGCGATGTCAAAAGAAACATCCAAATCAGCTAGGGAAACGTCGTTCACGGACATGACAGGCTTTTTTGCTTTGAAAACGGTTAAGCCCAAGATGAGGAAGAGAAGACCCAGAAGGAGAAGGATAGCCAGGCAGATGAAGCAGCAATTTCTTGCTCTTGTCTTTTTGGAGGATAGAGGAGCCATACCAGGGGATTTGTTGTCTTGTTTTGATTCCACGTCCATTCTGTTCTGGGGTGAAAATCCAATTAGAGAAAGGGTATAGTATAGTAGATATATGAGTTAGATGGAGAAAGTAAAAGTGGAATTAAATGCAGAGGAGCGGGCAATTTCACTTTAATGCTAACAGCTAACTACTCGTAGTCAATGATGATGAGACTATACATACAAGAATTCAAGTGTGTGTGTGATATAATTGTGTTCGTGGGACGCATGAAATAGTTGACTGAGATTTGAGGAGAACAATATCGTGGCGTGGTTAATGTGTATATATATACTTCTCTGCACAATCATGTAGAACCGTAGCACGTGGAATGGTACACTACTGATAAATCAGGTTATCAAATTGCTCAGTATCCATTTCTTGATTCCCACGGGAAGGATATAATTAAAAAGAAAATCGTATTTGTTTAAAGTGTGATCTGATACCCAGATCAGCCATTCCTTTCACTTTCAATATTTCATCCCCTTTGCCTACCTAATCCACCGCTCTATACTATTTTCTACCTACTTATATTTCACTACCTCAATTTCAAACCCAGTATTATACTAGTATTTTGTTTTATCACGTCTACATAAGATTATGGTTCATCAATTGAAAATTCAAAATGTTTGATCTTAACAATTTAGATAAATTATTGCAATAACTTCATTAATATCATAAAAATAAATTATTCAGGGACCAGATAACTATAATCAACAAATATCAAGTTGTAACAATAAAATTTGTGTTGCAAATACATCTGACTTGGTGTATGTTTCATTCACAAATACACTAACTTGGTGGATGTTTCATTCACTCATTCATGTACCTCTTTATTATATTAAGTTAATATTTATTGGTAAAAGATCGTGAACAAATGATTTTCTCATCCTATAAAAGGGGTATTATTCACCCTTTGTAAATACACACTTAATGAGAATAAACAATACTCTCTACATACTATTCTTTCAATATCATTTTGACTTCGTTTCTTGTTTTGTATTCTCATATTGCTAATATTGTACAATACGTTATTAAAGAGTCTCTAACCAATTGAGATTTGCTTAATTGAGATTATCTTTTTCTTAAAGGTTAATCAAATTTTCTTTCCGATTTAGCTATATATTTATATATTTATTTGTTTATAACATTTTTAACATGACCTCCATAAGTCTTTGATTTGTAACTTAATTACTGTATATGACTTGCTTTAGGTATTATTATACTATTGTTCTAAATATAATAGTTGATATGCTTAAAGTTTAAATTATTATGTTATTCATATGCTATTGACTTATAACTCTAAATTAAATATTATGCAATATGATGACATGTTAGTTAAAATATTAATAAGTATTTTCTTGTAACATATTTATGTTCATTATTTATGTGTTATAGAGAAAAATAGTTATTCTTTAAATTAAATAAAGTAATTAATGTTACTTGTCTCTTATGACTATATAATATTGGTACTATATTACTTTAAGTTTAAAATCATTGACCTATAAATAATATATAAATATTAGATTAATATAAAATTACTAATAAACTACAAATGATAAAGGCTCATAAAGTCAAGTATTTATATATATTATACTTATAACTATTTAACTAAGTGAGTTATGTTTAGAGATTAATAAGAATTGCTAGTTATAATAACCATTAAAGGTAAATATATTTTGATATTTTTGTAACCATATTGCATATAATATATTTTGTACTTGTATAATACTTTATCATTTGAAATATTAATTTATCATTTATCATAAAGAAACCAACATTATATTATTAACTTAGTTATTTCATGATAGTTTTCATCATGTCGAATTTGTCAAAACTTGAATTTGTGGCACTTGACATTTGTAGAAAGAAATACTTCTCATGGATACTCGATGCTAAAATTCACCTTGCCACTAAGGGTCTTAGTGATACAATAATCGAAGGAAATAAAGCATCAAGTCAAGATAAAGAAAAGGCTACAATGTTCCTTCGTCATCATCTGGATAAAAGCTTGAAGATCGAATACTTGATCAAGGGAAACATCCCGAGGCGTGACAAACTTGGTATCAGAGCACAAAGTTCAAGTGCCCTAGGGAGTCTATGAAGATGTGTCTAGTAGAGTCTTGTTTATGGGTGTGTTGTACACCACACTTTATAAGCAAGAGGTTGTGGGACATTAGGAATGGTTACACTTCTTTTGCATTATTAGTTCGCGCGATATAGTTTAACTTTACTAAAGTGTCTATCTGATTTGTGCATTATGCATTTACAGATCATGCCTCCCAAGTGTACCGCCACCCGAAGAGATGCCTCAGGCTCCAACATTGAGAATCCCCTAACAAAAGTGTCTGGCCGGCACTTGAAGAACCATTATTGATTTCCCAAGCGAACCACCTGACCTCATCATCACATCATACTCAATAATGGATGAATACTCAAGAAAAGACCATCAAAAAATAAAGATCAGCAATCTAACTCAAACAAATCAAGACTAGTACAAAACAAACTAGTCAGACAACATCCACATCAACAATCCTAAATCTAGTCTAAAGTCTCTATATAAACTATCTAGATGGTACCATGATAGACCATGGCTACCTCAATGAAAAAAATAAAGTACTACACTCAAGCTGGATAAAAGTATAAATGTGTATCATCCAAAAGCAGGGAAGGTGATCTTAGGCATATTTATAGCCAAATTAGCCAAAATTAACCATGTATAGAGCTTAGTCAGAGGATAAATCTATAGAGTTTAAGTATTTTTAGAGTAATTCAGCTTATTTTGCTAATCTTAGGCCAAGTACGCTTGTTGGTTGTGTTTTTGCAGGTTTGTGAGCATATTACGCATGTCCGGGTTCACATCCTAGTTTAATGAAGGACACAATCACAGAATGAAGTGAAGAAATCAATAAGTCCAGCAAAAGTACTTGTGTCTGCGTCGCAGACATGTGCAAAAAGTTATGCAAGCTGAAAACATGGAGAAAAAGACGAAAAACATGAAAATAGTCTAAGTTCGCGTCATAAACATGCAGAAGAAACGGAGAATTTGGCCTAATTACCATTAAATGCGTAAACATGTAAAAGCAGCCTAGTTTGCATCGCGAACCTTGAAGACGCAAGAGTAAAAGCGAGAACCTGGATTTTTAGGTTTATATTCAGTTTAGAACATTAATTTTATCATTTGTTTTTCGAAGGAACAAAGAGGTATGACTGAGAACTCCATTCTAGGGTTACTTTGGTTGGTTTTTCATCTTAGATTTCCATTCTTGAATGTTATTTTTAGCATTTTTATGTATTTTGAAACAATTATGAGTGGCTAATCTTACCGAATTCTGAGATTGTAGCCATAGACAATGTCTTAGTTCTTGATATTTGCAATTTATGAATGAGTGTCCACTTAATTATTCCTATATGTTTTTAATCTATGCTTTATAGTCTGGCTAACCATTGGGTAAATTCGTTGTTAATTTGGAATTCAAGAGATGTTGGGGTGAATAGAACACAGGGGTATGGAGAGTTTGTTCATCTAGGAAACTAGGTTGATCCATGTATGGGAGACCCATGACAACTACCCATACACCTAGCTTGATTTAAATACCGGAAGATAACATTAAAGCATTCTCAAGAATCATTTCTATCCCATCTCAATGATGTAGTTAGACTGTCAATAAGGGTAGGACGGTAGAGGTGTGCAACAATGCTTAGGTATTTTCAACCCCGTGAATCAATAATTAGGAAACCCAGATATGAGTGCGAGTATTGAGTCTAGGACATAAGTTGAAATGGTTACAATACTGGAATCTTGCTTACATTGACATTTCCCTCAAATTCAGTTGATAATAGTAGTCTTAAGTAGTTATTTTAGTCTTAACTTATATCATTCATCATTTCCTAAGAAAACACACTTAACATAATAATCTTTGATTTATAAATAAACTCTAATTTAAGTTCTTTGGGTTCGACATCTGGCTCCTGATAAGGGCCATTATATTTTACTTGTTTTGACCACATACACTTATGTGTGCTGGGGAAGCAACACATTTTTGGCATCTTTATCGGGGACTTAAAATTAGAAGTTAGTTAATTTTTCAGAGGTGTTATGTTCACTATGCTTGATCTTATTTGTGCTTTATTTGCTTTCGATTGGCTAATTAGATAAACCATACTCTTGATTTTGGTAGCGTCGAAGGAGGACAGGTGTCTTATACCCCATTTCGCTAATAGAACTAATTGAATAGGAAGACCAAGAGGATAATAAAGAGAAGGTCGAACCTGTCATAGAAGAGATGGCTAAATAGAATCCTGCACCAGTGGCTATTGCTAGGCCAGTCCGAGATATGGCAATCCCATGCACTGTCAATATGACAAGCTTCTTTCAGAAGCCAGAGCTCGGTGGTCCTTAGGAGCTCAAATAGAACATAGTTCAATAATCGCACTCCACTGGGCAGTTTACTAGGCTACCACATGAAAATCCTCAAGTCCATCTCTAGAACTTTTTGGAGATCACTAGCACTTTCATCCCCACAGGGGTGAATAGAGATTATGTGAGGATGACTTTATTTCCCTTTTCACTACTGGGGGAAGCAAGAAGATGGCTGCAAATTGAGCCACCAAAATTGATCACTACGGGGGATGAGCTGGCCAGAAAAATCCTGACAAGATTCTTTTCTTTCGGGAAGATAGTCAAGCTCAGGAGTGAAATTTTAAGTTTCAGATAATATCCAGGAGAGAACTTGTACCAAGCCTGGGATAGGTTCAATACTCTCCTCATTGACTGCCCCATCATTGCCAGGCTAATGAGGTGTTAGTTCATACCTTCATTGAAGGTTTGGAACCTAACACCAAGATTTCTCTTGATTCTACTGCAGGTAGACAGGCCCTAAGAAGATATATGATAAGTTGTATGCTCTCTTCAATTGCATTGCACATGTAAATCCTGAGTGGAATAGAGGATCTAGTATACCAGCGGTTCAAAATCAAGCAGGATTGTTGGAGGTAGATGCAATGACTGCCTGTAAGCTCAAGTGTCAGCATTGCAGAACATGCTGAGAACACACTTCAACAACTTGTCCTTAGGCCAATAACTAGCTCTAGTCAATATGGTCCAACAGCAGCAGAATAATTGGTATGATATATGCGGAGGAGGAGATCATACTGCAAAATTTTGTGGAGCAAATTCATAGGCTGTAAACTTTGCTGGCAATGCAAACAGAGGTGGTCACCAAGGTTTTGGGAACACTTATAACCCAAATTGGAGAAACCACCAAACTTCTCTTAGGGTGGAAATTAGCAAAGTCAAGGTCCTTCTCAGCATAGACCATAAGGTGGAAATTTATTGTATAATTAGCAAATGCAGCAGCCCCCAAAGCAATCTAATGATGGCAATATGAGTGATAGTGAGGTGCTATAACATATTCTAGAAAATTAGCAGAGACACGAGGATGAGATTCATCAGAAAAAGCACAGCCCCTAGAATTTAGAAAATTAGTTGGGGTAATTAGAGAGCATAGTGAATGTTAGACCTCAAGATGGCTCTTCAGGGACCATAGACCCCAACCTAAAATAAGTCAATATTGTTAGCACAAAAAGTGGGAGATCATTGACAAAGTTAGTCCCAAAGCAGAAGGATAAGAGTGCCACAATCACTAACAAAGAGAATAAGGTTATCAATCTTAGCCTTCCTAATAGTGAAGAAGCTCCATCACTAAAATCTCCTCTTCCCTTTCTTAAAAAGCTAAAAAAGACGAAAGAGGATGAAGTTTCCAGAAGTTCATTTGGCTCCTAAAGTAGGAACAAATTAACTTACCTGTTATTGATGTTTTGCTGGGGATCCCAAAATATGCTAAATATATGAAGGACAGTGTGGCCAACAAGAATAGGTTGGTTGAGTTCGAGACTGTGGCACTCACTGAAGATTGTAGTTCCAGGATCCTAAAAAAAGCTAAGTTGCCAACTAAATTATTGGATCCTAGAAGTTTCAATATTTAAGTGGCGATTGGGAATTGTTAGAATGCTAAAGGTTGTGTGATCTGGGTGCGAGTATCAATCTAATACCTAGTTCTATGTTCAGAAAGTTGGGTCTTGGAGATCCATAGCCTACCACCATCTTGTTACAACTAGAAGATCGTTCAGTAGCAAGGCCAGATGGAATTAAAGAGAATGTTGTAGTCCAAGTGGGGTCTCTCACATTCACCGTGGACTTTGTCATCCTGCACTTTGAAACTAATCCAAAGGTTCCATTCATTCTAAGATGCCCATTCCTAGTAACAAGAGGGGTATTGATAGATGTTACAGCAGGACGACTAACTATGCACACTCATGATAAGGTGGAAGTTTTCGACGTCTACCAAACTTTGAAGTTGCCTGTTGTATATGAGGATTTGAAAACTATCACAGTGTTAGATATGGAGGTTGCAGTTAGTCAAATCGAAATCAAGGATCCTCTATCCAATGTGTTATTGAATCAAGGGCTAGTGGATAACCTTGAAGCTAAAGAAATTGAGAATATGTTTTATAATCATAATGTCAGCATGTTAAAGAAAGTGGTTGAGCCCTTAAATAGGGTATGGGGACCACCATTGCTATCATATCTCAGGTATGTTTTCCTTGGTGAAAATAACACTTTACTTGTAATCTTGTCTGCTTCATTGTCTGTAGCACAGGTGGAGGCGATTGTTGTTGTGTTGCAAAGGAAGAAATGAGCTATAGGTTGGCAAATGTCAGATATTCATAGAATTAGCCCAGCTTTATTGTTAGGATTCGTATGTCCTCAATTGGATCGATTAGGAAAAGTTTGGGAGAGAAAGTGGAATTTATGAAAGTTGGAGTCTTAAAGAATTAAGTGGTGCCTACCAAGAATTTGTGTTGAATTCTAATTGGACCA
>DF359059.1:0-38812 GCA_000787875.1 Solanum virginianum
AACCATGTGAGGGGTTTATTCCACACAACCGCCAAGGGGTTTATACCTTAAATAGCTAGCTTGGTATCTTCTACACATACGATATCCTATATGAGCATGAGTTACTTAAGCATATTTTACTTAAGCATTGATCATACATGTCATATTGTATATTATGCCTGCTTAATATTATGCATTTTGATTATAATGCCTATCTATTGTTGCATTGCATCCTACATACTTAGTACATTTAAATGTACTAAAGCATACTCTTGCCTACATGATATCATCATGTAGGAACCAGAGCCCAAATTGACCATCCTCCTCCACGTGTCTAGTTCAGTGCTATTCAAGCTAGTCTGTGAGTCCTCGACTTCGAAGACCTTAGTCTATGTTGCGTCTATGCCTACATGATGTAACCATGTAGGAACCGGTGCCCAAGTTGATCATCCTCCTCCACGTGGCTAGTTCGATGGTATTCAAGCTAGTTAGTGAGTCCTCCACTTCGGGGACCTAGTCTATACTTCTTCTATTATGTATTGAGACATTCATCTTTATTGTTTATTTTTACTATGAAGGTGAGCCTGATTACTTTGTCTTGGCCCGCTCTCTTATCTATGTATTAGAGGTGTTTGTTGGATATGTTAACTATCTATGATATGAGCTTACTCTTGTCTTTTGACCATGATATTGTGTAAGCTTTTTCCTTAGCCCCGTTTTCCCCATTTGATTACCTTTGATGGTTGATTTATTGCTTTCGTGACAAAGGATGTGTAATGATGCTTTATGAGGCTTGCTTGGGATCCCTTCGTGTTCCTCTTATGCCGTGTCACATGCAGGCCCTAGGCTTGGGTCGTGACAAAGCTTGAATGATAACCTTAGAATCTAGATGAGTTTTGAGACTTGAAATTTGGAGATGAAATATTGTCTAAGTGTTTGAAAAAGAATTTGGGGGTGTCTTGAATAATATGAGGGTGAAATAAGGCTAAGTATAGGTATTTTCATGCATGGAAACACTTAGTCCCAAGACTCGAAAGTCTTCGATAGAACATGAAAAATTGGACACAATTTACACTGAGACGTGCCCTTGGCGCGTCGCGCCAGGGGCGCAGAAACCTCACTGGATATCGCACTTTTGCGATTTTTGAATTTTGCTATGTTGCTCTTAAATCGGGGTTAGACCCACTTCCCACTCAATTTGACCCCCTGAACAAGAATATAAAGTCAAATTTTTGATATTGCGCACGAATTTTGAGATATATAGAAATTACGATTCTGGATACTTTTGAGGCACATTTTCGGGCACTTTTTGGGATCGTTTCAATATATCCCCCTTGGGAACATTCGTCCCCAAACATCAAAGAAATGTATGTGAGAAGAGTAATCATGATGAAATCAGCCCCAGCAAGAATGTAACAACACACTTAAAACATCATTTTTTTATCAACACAAGTGAAAAATCACCATGAACTTTGTCAATGTGAACATATTCGCATGCAGATGACTTAGGGGCTGGAACATGAGAGATGAAATCACATAAAAGACTTAGAATTAGTACCTTAGGATTGAGTAGGATGGAAAAGATTAGGGTATCACTTTTGCGTATCCACTTTGGCCTCCGATGTAGTAATTTCGACTTGTTGGTTCCTCCAAAGGACCTTAACGGAAGCAACACCTTTGTTCCTCAACCTCTTCACTTGTCTATCCAAGATCTCTATTGGAACCTCTTCATATGTCAACTATCCAACTATCCCCACAACATCAAGAGGCACAATAGCATTAGGATCACCCACACTCGTTCTCAACATAGACATATGAAAGGTCGGATGAAACAATTTCAGTTCTCTAGGCAAATCAAACTCATAGACAACCTTACCAATCCTTTCAACACCTTATAAGGACCCACATATCTAGGGCTTAACTTGCCCTTCTTACCAAAATGGACCACCCTTTATGGGTGACACCTTCAAATTGACCCAATCACCAACCTTAAATCAAGCTCCCTCCTCACATCGGTATAAGACTTTTGGTGACTTTGGGCTATTTTTAACCTTTCTCTAATCATCCTTACCTTCTCCACAGCATCCGTAACCAGATCCGGACTCAACAAACCATTTCTCCAACTTTGAACCACCCAACCGGTGATCTACAATGTCTACCATAGAGAGCCTCAAAAGGAGCCACTCCGATGCTAGAATGATAGCTATTATTATATGCAAACTCAATCAATGGAAGATGATCATCCCAACTACCCTTAAGCTCCAATATAAGCCGTAACCATGTTCTCAAGTGTTTCGATAGTTCTTTCAGCTTGGCCATCCATTTGAGGGTGAAAGGACGTACTAAGCTTCACCTTGGTTCCAAGACCTCTTTGGAAGGACCTCCAAAAGTGTGAAGTAGCACCACGATCCAATATAATGGAAAAAGGAACCCCATGCAACCTCACAAAGTCATGAATGTACAACCTAGCATAATCGCCATCCCCATATGTAGTGTTAACCGGTAGAAAATGAGCCAATTTTGTCATCCTATCAACCATAACCCATATGGAATCAAACTCCTTTCTAGTCTTGGGCAATCCAACCACAAAATCCATGTTAATCTCTTCCCAGTTTCAAGTAGGAATCTCTATGTCTTGGGTTAGGCCACCTGACCTTTGATGTTTGGCTTTGACTTATTGGCAACTATGGTAACCGGATACAAATTTGGCAATGTACCTCTTCATGCCTACCCACCAATACATCTCTCTCAAATCTCTATACATCTTAGTAGAGCCGGGGTGAATTCTAACAATAAGGGATCAAGATCTTGTTTACCTTTCACCTCCTCAACCAGTGAAGATTTAGAACTATCAATAACAATACCACCATCAACACCCTCTTCAAACCTAACTCCCAATCTAGCCAACCGATGGACCTCCCTAGCCACCCCTATGCAACCATCATCAATATGAGCTAGGCTATGCATAGACACCCTACTCAAAAGCATCCACCACCATATTAGCCTTATGTGGATGATAATGCACACTCATATCATAGTCCTTAAGGAGTTCTAACCATCTTCTTTCTCTCAAGGTGAGATATTTTTGAGCGAAGACATATTGGAGGCTCTTATGATCACCTTCTTTGTCTTAAGTTGAGATCTTTTTGAGTAAAGACATATTGGAGAATCTTATGATCGGTGAACACATAAACATGCACCCCATACAAATGGTGATGCCAAATCTTTAATACAAATACAACGGGGGCTAACTCAAGATCATGGGTAGGATAATTCTTTTCATGCACTTTGAGTTGTTTTGAAGCATAGGCTACGACCTTATGATTTTACATCAACACACAACCCAAACCAACCCCGGAAGTATCACAATACACAAAAAATCCCTCTAGCCCTTCCGGAAGTGATAATATAAGAGCGGACACAAGCTTATCTTTCAATGTTTGGAAACTCTTTTCACCTTCATCGAACCACACAAATTTAGCTTTCTTTTGAGTCAACTTTGTCATGGGAGAAGCAATATAAGAGAACTCATTTACAAACCTCTGATAGTAACTCGCTAAGCCCAAGAAGCTCCTAATATCCAATGGGGTCAATAGTCTAGGCCAATTACAAATCACATCCGTCTTTTTAGGATCCACCTTAATACCATCACCCGACACCATATGACCTAGAAAGGTAACTCCTTTCAACCAAAATTCACACTTCTCATATCTAGCATACAATTTCTCTTCCCTCAATCTTTGCAACGCTACCCTTAAATGACCCAATGCTCCTCTTTGCTATGAGAATAGATCAAAATATCATCAATGAAGACTATAACAAATGAATCAAGGTAGGGTTTGAAGACCTTATTCATAAGATCCATGAAGATAGCTGGTACATTGGTCAACCCAAAGGACATCACAACAAACTCAAAATGTCCATACCTAGTTAGGAAGTCCATCTTAGGAATATCACACTCCCTCACCTTCACTTGATGGTACCTGGACCAAAGCCCCTCAATTGCTCCTTCAACTCCTTTAACTCTGTCGGGGCCATAGGGTAAGGGGGAATAGAAATAGGTTGAGTATTGGGGAGGAGGTCTAAAACAAAATCTATTTCCCTTTCGGGAGGAACACCGGGGAGGTCATTTGGAAAGATATCAAGGAACTCATTTATAACCGAAACTGACTCTATGGGAAGAACTTTAGACTCCACATCCCTAACCCTTACAAAATGATAAAGATACCCCTTAGAGACCAACTTACAGGTTTTAATTAAAACGACCCCAAAAGTGCTCGAAAATGTGCCTCAAAAGTGCCCAGAATCTTAATTTCCATATATCTAAAAATTTGTTCATTATTTCAAAAATCTGACTTTATACTCTTGTTCAGAGGGTCAAATTTAGGGGAAAAGGGTCTAACCCTGATTTTTAAGCAACCGTATCAAATTATGAATTTTTCAAGTTGGCACAAAACAGTGTTGTTTCCGCTTTCCCTGGGCAACGCGCACATGTGTTAAAATAGTACAATTTTATTTTTTAGTCCAAGACTTTTAATTATTGGACCTAAGTCCCTCCATGAGAGAAAATACCTATACTTAGCGTTATTTCACCATCATATCATCCTAAACATTCTCCAATACTCACCAAAATACTTAGCCAAATATTTACTCCCAAATTCAAGTCTCAAAACCGTCATCCGAATCTAAGAAATTCCTTCAAGCTTCAAGTATCCATTAAAGTTTTCTTCAAGAAATTCTTCAAGGTCAAGGTATGTGGGTTTCAACCACTATCTGGATCTAAGGATTTTCACTCAGGCTTCAAGTCTCCATCTCTAATCTTCACCAAGTTCATCTCCAAAGCTAAGGTATGTGGGTTTCTAAGCTAAAGTTCTCATTCAAGGTTCTTCTTCAAGCTTCAAGTCTTCATCTCCAATCTTCACCAAGTTCATCTCTAACCTAAGGTATGTGGGTTTCTTTCATGGGTTCCTTCTACCCATGATACTCAAGCTCTCTTTATTCAAAAATTACATGATTTAAGGTTGATTTATTCATGGGTCTTATCTATTATGAAAATCATTGCACACTATGTTAAAGCTATGTAAAGTTGTGACTATTTTGCCATATTTTGGGTTATAAAGCTTTGATCTATTGTAATATTTGAGAAGAGCTTTTGGTGTATATGTTATTAAGGTGTCGCAAGTTGTTGATTGATAGTTTTACAATTAACTTGGGTCTATTGTAAGATTTGATGAGGGGTTTTGATGTATATTGCTTGAGAGTATTGCAAGGTGTTGATTGATGATTTTACAATGGATTTTCTTGCACGATTTCATCTCTATATTTCATGATTTTATACTAGCATTACACACCCTCTACATGTTTGATAAAATATCCGGATGTGGTTTCTTGAGGAATTGAAAGTCCAAAGCATGTCTTATTGAATGACTTTATGATGATGTAACGAATGTTCATATGAGTTATGTTTTGTGGAGTGTCTATGTTATTATAAGATGACCACCTTGCTGGAGGGTGTGATGTCCATCAACCATTGTTGAAGGGTTGATATCAACCTTGACCACCTAATTGGAGGGTGTGATGTCCATTAATCGGTAAGGGGTTGATACCTTGACCACCTAATTGGAGGGCTTTTCATGCACTTTGAGTTCCATTAATCGGTAAGGGGTTGATACCTTGACCACCTAATTGGAGGGTGTGATGTCCATTAACCGGGAAGGGGTTGATACGTTAGCCACCTAAATAGAAGGTGGGATGTCCATTAACTGGCAAGGGGTTGATACCTTAGCCACCTAATTGGAAGGTGTGATGTCCATTAACCGGCAAAGGGTTGATACCTTAGCCACCTAAATGGAGGGTGGGATGTTCGTTAACCACTGTTGAGGGGTTGATACCTTGGCCACCTTGATGAAAGGTATGATATTCATCTACCGATTAAGGGGTATATACCTTGATCGCCCTACAAGGGGGTGCCAAACCTTGTATTCTAAGCCCTAGTTGTTGGTCTATGTTGATGATCTCCTTCTACTTATGTACTATGCTCTATATAAGCATGTGTTACTTTAAAGCTTCATTCATACATGACATATTGTTATTATGATATTCCTTGCCTATAATATTGCATTTTGACGGTGTTGCCTATCTCTTGTTGCATTGCATCCTACATACTTAGTATATTCAAATGTACTAACGCATACTCTATACCTACATGTATTACCATGTAGGAACCAGAGCTCCAAAACCCTTCTCCAACAAGCCCCTCAATTGCTCCTTCAACTCCTTTAACGCCATCGGGGCCATACAGTAAGGGGGAATAGTATTACCATGTAGGAACCAGAGCTCCATTTGGTCATCATCCCCCTCCACGTGGCTAGTGGCTTCCATTCAAGCTAGTTGGTGAGTCCTCATGTCTGAGGGCAATATCTATCTTCTTATGCTATGTATTGAAGACTATCATTCCTTTTTTGTATACTTTGACTATGAGGGTGATCCCGGTTGCTTGTCTTGGCCCCCGCTAAGTTCTATGTCAAAGGTGTTGTTGGACAAATATGTATTATGCTTGAGCTTTGACTCTTTGTTTATGTTTCTTTAGATGAACTATCTTGCTTTCGCGACCTTATGTGTGATGGTATGCTATGAGGCTTGTTTGGGGTTCCTTCAAGTTTCCCATTCGCCGGTCATGTCTAGGCCCTAGGCTTGGGTCGTGACATTAATGCAAGAGCTGAATCTACCTTTGACCACCACATCATGACTTTCCCACTCAAGAATGGGTTCATTTGGGAATTGGAATTTGACTTTATGAGTTCTACAATCAATAGAGGCATACTATGCATGCAACCAATCTATCCCAAGAACATCAAAATCAACCATGTCCAACTCAACAAGATCACAAGGCAATATTTTATGCAAGATGCAAATGGGACAATTTCTATAGACCTTTTTAGCAACAATAGATGCACCAATAGGTGTAGACACCTCATATGATTCAGATAACAATTCGGGCTCAAAATGAAACTTTTTGGCAACAAGGGGGTAAAAAAGAAAGAGTGGCACCCGGATCAATCAATGCATATATATCAAAATCAAAGACTTTTAACATATCGATAACAATGGGTACCTCATAACCCCTTGCCTCCCATGCAAAGCATAAAATCGATTGTGCCTAGGAGCACCATCTTGTCGGCCACCTCTCCTCAATGGAACAATATTAGCACCTTGTGGATGAACCTCCTTGCCCTTGTTGAGATTTTGGGGGCAACCCATCACCTTATGCCCAACTTTCCCACAACCATAACACATATTAGCATCCCTCAAGCACGGGCCACTATGACCCTTACCATATTTTGGACACCACCATTAGCACACCCCCAACACCTTGGGCCCTTGGAAAGTCATTGGCAACCCTCTTATTAGATGCATGAGAAGAACCTTGGCTTGATGGAACTGGTCACCCTTCTGACTATGGAACTTTCCCTCAAAACAAGCCTTCTAGGCCTCATGATCCCTCTTGTTCCTCAACTTCTCATCCTCTGTTTGTTTGGCATAGGTCATCAACCGGGATAAATCCATGTCACCAATCAACATAGCGGATCGGCATTCTTCACTTACCAAATCGGATAAACCCATCACAAATTTATTCATTCTAGACCTTGGGTCGGCCATCAAGTGGGGGAGCATATTTAGAGAGTTGAGTGAACTTGAGGGCATACTCCCTCACACTCATAGACCCTTGTCTGAAATTCATAAACTCTACCAATTTGTCTTTCCTAAGCTCAAGAGGGAAGAACCGATTAAGAAAACTCATCTTGAACTCCTCCCAAAGCACCATATTATTGATTCCCTTCTCCATTGATCAAACCATATCTGTGCCACCCCCTTGAGTTGTTAAGCCGCAACTCTGCCTTCTCCTTTGATCTAACAGCCATAATAACCAAAACCTTGTAAAACTCATCAATGAACTCTTGAGGGTCCTCATCTACCATTGACCCATGGAATTTTGGGGATTCATTCTCATGAAGTCTCTCACCTGAGATGCCGGTGTAGGAGCATGAGGGGCTTGGGCCCCTTGATTAGCCACAACTTGTGCAAGCAAAGTGAGAGCATCCCAAAGCTCACTAGGTCCTCAGGAGTGCGGGCTCTTCTTCCTCTTATGTTAGGCATGATCTAGCATAGCAAGGAACAATCGTTAAGGGGGAAAAACCTTACCTTAACTTCTATAGCACGACATAGAGTAAGAAGAAGGGAAACATTTCCTGAACATCTCATAGCCTCTTGCTCATAGTTGTGGTACACAACACAACCATGAATAAGACTCTAATTTACATGGTGTGTTGGACACCGTGGATCTAACAACCTAGGACTCTGATACCAAGTTTGTCATGACTCAAGCCTAGGGCCTAGACATGACACGGCCTATGAGAACCCAAAGGGACCCCTAGCAAGCCTCTTAACATATCAGTACACATCCTTGGTTGCGGAAGCAATACAATAAAACAAGAGATAGCAAATAGGGATAAACGGGGCTAATGGACTACTTTCATATCATAAATATCAAGAGTCAAGAGAGAGAGTCAAAGATGGCATAATACAAAACATGTCTTACAACACCTCTAAAACTTAGATACTTAGTGGGGGCCAAGATAAGCTTCCTGGCTCACCCTCATAGTCAACATGTAGATGAATGAAAGGTAGACTTAGAACATAGTATGAGATCATAAACATCATCCCTGAAATAGAGAACTCATCAAAGAGCTTGAGAGATATTGTACTATCATGTGGAGGAGGATGATCAACTGGGGCTCCGGTTCCTACATGGTGACATAATGTAGGCATTAGTACTTTTGAATGTACTAAGTATGTAAGATGCAACACAACAAGTCATAAGCACCATAAGCAAAATGCATAACATAGGCAATGGATGAGCATATAACAATATGGCATATATGAATGATACTTGAAGCAAAATCATGCTTATATAGAACATAATACATGTGTAAGGAGAGACTATCAATAGTGCATATCCAAGGCCGACCACCCCCTTGGAGAGGTGAATGAGGTACGAACCCCTCAATTGGTTGATGAGGTACAAACCCCCAACATGGTTGATGGAGGACAAACCCCCTAATGTGGTTATCAAGGTGCAAACCCTTCAATATAGTTGCATAGGCTTACCACCTCCCAATCAAGGTGATCGAGGTACAAACCCCTCAATAAGGTTACCCGGGCCTACAACCCCCTGAGTGAGGCTTGGTCAATTCCCAACACTATAGAGTTAATATCGCATCATTGAACTCATAAAGCATGCATTGGACCTTCAATACCTCAAGAAAATCATACCCGGGACATTTTATCAAACACTTGACGGGTGTATAGTGCTAGTGTAAAACAGTAGAGTTCAAGAGTGTAATCATGCTAGAAAATTTCATGTAAAACCATCAAAAGATACTTGGTAACACCCTCAAGCAATATACATCAAAACCCTTCATCAAATCTCATATTAGATCTTAGATTCATATATCAAAACATGCTAAAACAACCATAATTTCATGAAACCCCAACATAGTGTAGAGTGAAATTCATAATAATTAAGACCCATGAATAAATCAACTTTAAATCATGCAATTTTAAGGAAAAGGAATCTTAGGTATCATGGGTGAAAGCAACCCCTGAAAGAAACCCACATACCTTGACTTTGGAGATTAACATGATGAAGATTGGAGATGGAGACTTGAAGCTTGAATGATAACCTTAGAATCCAGATGAGTTTTGAGACTTCAAATTTGGAGATAAAATATAGTCTTAGTGTTTGAAAGAATATTTGGGGGTGTCTTGAATGATATGAGGGTGAAATAAGGCTAAATATAGGTATTTTCACGCATGGGAACACTTAGGCCCAAGACCCAAAAGCTTTGGATTGGACAAGAATAACTAGGCAAAATTTACACTGACGCACCAAGGGCACAAAAACCTCACTATAAATTGCATGTTTGTGATTTTTGAATTTTGCTACAATAGCTCTTAAATTGGGATTAGACCCATTCTCCACTCAATTTAACCCCTTGAACAAGAATATGAAGTTGGATTTTTGATATCGCATACGGATTTTGAGATATATGGAATTACGATTCTGGGCACTTTCGAGGCACATTTTTGGGCAATGTTTTGGGTCGTTTCATGACATACATGATCAATGCTTGAAGTAAAACATGCTTGTAAGTCATTTTACTTACATAGAGCATAACATATGTGTGGGAAGGAACCTCAACCGACTTAGAATAAGACCAAGTGAGCTACGACTTAGAATCCCGATGATTACCCCTCATCGGTAAAGAGGTGGTCTACTTGCCAAGGTAAACCATACTTCACCTTACGGGAACTTCCTGAACATCTCATCATCGGTAAAGAGGTGGTCTACTTGCCAAGGTAAACCATACTTCACCTTACGGGAACATGACCCATTTCTTATGAAGTAACCCTCCTTATGGGAACATGACCCATTTCAGAAAGGATTTCATTAAGAAGTGCACTAAATAGATCCACTAGTATAACAAGGGTATAGCATAATCCTATGTTGGCACGTAGTTTGAGGAAAGGAGTATGGACCCTTGAAGATAGTCCACGCCAACATCCAATCCATCGGTGCTAAGTCTAATCCCACTGAACACTTGAAATAATAATATCTTTAGTATCCTGTAATGAACATAGAATCATAACATGAGTAGCTCGTAAACATTCTTGACCTCTAATGGTGAGCCTAACTTGAAACATGAGAATAGATCATAATCATACATGAACCCTTGCCTTAACATGAATGGCTTACAAGAGGTAAAATCTTGAAAATAGGGCTTAACTTTGTACTTGCATAATCATAGATAATTTCATGAATTCATAACATACTTGATAACCCATATTCATCATGAAGTCACTTGACTTATAAAACATGCAATTAACTTGAGAATTCTTGACTTGACATTTTATCAAACACTTGGTGAGCATGTAATGCTTGTCCAAAATCATGCAATTCAAGAGTGACATCATATGAGAAAACATAAATTGGCATTTTATCAAACACTTGGTGGGTGTGTAATGCTTGTTTAAAATCATGCAATTCAAGATTGAAATTATGTGAGAAAACTCAACGTAAATCAACCCACCAACATATTGGAAAACCCTCGTTAAGATTCCTTAAAATCCATCATCAAATCTCATAATAGATCATAGTTTCATAGCTCAAAACATACATAATCTCAATAGACAAAACCAACTCATAGTATAAGCTTGAGATAGATAGACATGCATATTTAATCAACATTTCATAAAACCCCAACATATTTCATGCTCACAATTCATAATAAATTATACCCATAGATAATACAACTTCAAAACATGCAATTTTCATAAAAAGTAATATTGGGCTCCATAGGTGAAAGGACCCAATGGATGAAACCCACATACCTTAAATTTGGGGATTCCTTGAAGCTTGAATGAAGTTCTTAAGATCCGGAATTAATCTTGGGCACTTGAATTTGGATGAAATATTTGGTTAAGTGTTTGAGAGGGTTTTGAGAGGGTCTTGAGTGATATAGAGTTGAAAAATGACTTAGTATAGGTGTTTTTACATATAGGTGGGCATGGGGCCAAGACACCAATGCCTTAGGCTAAAACAGGAAAAATAAGGAAGTCATAACATTACTCCACAACAGGTCCGCATCGTGGAGCCATCGCGGACAACTTCTGTCTCCAAAAATTTTGCTAAAATCAATTTTCTTTACAGGTCTTCTAAAATCGGGGTTATACCTATTTTCACTCAATATTGCCTCCTGATCAAGAAATAAAGTCAAATTTTTAATATCATGCATGGATTTTGATATTTATGGAAATTACGATTATAGGCATTTCCGAAGCATATTTTTGGGGAATTTCAATATCTCCCGCTTGGGAACATTCATCCCCAAATGTCAAAGAAATGTACATAAGAGAAGTAATCATGAAGATTTCAGCTCGACATGAATGCAACAAATGCATTTGCACATCATTTTCAAAAATCTCAACATGAATGTCAAAATCACCATAACTCGTCAACATAAACATGAATGCATGCAAAATGACATAAGGACTAAACCTTAGGTATTTTCACGCATGGGAACACTTAGGCCCAAGACCCAAAAGC
This sequence comes from Solanum virginianum, assembly GCA_000787875.1. Classification (NCBI taxonomy): domain Eukaryota; kingdom Viridiplantae; phylum Streptophyta; class Magnoliopsida; order Solanales; family Solanaceae; genus Solanum; species Solanum virginianum. The sequence continues at coordinate 12,146 of DF359059.1, forward strand.
TTTGGACTTGAATTAGTACCTTCGGCTTGAGTAGAGTGGAATAGGTATAAGTATCACTTTCTCATGTCCGCCTCGGCTTCCCATGTGGCACATTCAATTTGTTGGTTCCTCCAAAGGACCTTGATGGCAGCTACATCTTTGTTCTCAACCTCTTCACTTGTCTATCCAAAATCTCCACCTAGACCTCCTCATAAGTCAAATTATCTTCTACAACAACCACAACATCCAAAGGCACTATAGCACTTGGGTCACCCATGCCCTTTCTCAACATGGACACATGGAAGACCGGATGAACCATGTCCATCTCCATAGGCAACTCCAACTCATAAGCAACCTTACCCACTCTCCTCAAAATGTTATAAGGACCCACAAACCTTGGGTTTAACTTCCCCTTATTGCCACACCGGACCACACCCTTCATGGGTGAGACCTTTAAATAGACCCAATCACCAACCTTAAATTCAAGATCCCTTCTCCTCATATCAAAATCGGACTTTTGTCTACTTTGGGCTGTTTTCAATCTCTCCCTAATCAACCTCACCTTCTCCAAGGCTTCCATGACCAAATCCGAACCTAACAAAGCCATTTCCCCACTTTAAACCACCCAATCAGGGATCTACAATGCCTACCATAAAGAGTTTCAAAAGTAGCCATACCGATGCTTGAGTGGTAGCTATTGTTATAAGCGAACTCAATGAGTGGAAGATGTTCATCCCAACTACCCTTTAACTCCAAAACACCAGCTCTAAGCATATCCTCAAGAGTTTGGATAGTTCTCTAGGCTCGACCATCCGTTTGAGGGTGAAAGGTTGTGCTAAGCTTAACCTTGGTACCAAGACCTCTTTGGAAAGACCTCCAAAAGTGAGAAGGGAATTGAGCACCATGATCCAAAATGATGTATAAAGGCACCCCATACAATCTAACCAACTCATGAATGTACAATTTGGCATAATCTTCGGCACCATAAGTAGTTTTAACCAATAAAAAAGTGAGTTGACTTTGTCATCCTATCTACAACAACCCAAATAGAGTCAAAGTGTTTTCTAGTCATCGGCAACCCAACCACAAAATTCATGATGATCTCTTTCCACTTTCAAGTGGGAATTTCTAGACTGGTAAGAAGTGAGCCAACTTTGTCATTCTATCCACCACAACCCAAATAGAGTCAAAATATTTCCTAGTCTTAGGCAACCCCACCTAAAAATCCATGTTGATCTCCTCCCACTTCCAAGTAGGAATTTCTATATCTAGGGCTAGTCTACCCGGACTTTGATGTTCGGCTTTCACGTGTTGGCAATTGTGACATCCGAATATGAACTTGGCAATGTCTGTCTTTATACCACCCCACCAAAAAACTTCCCTCAAAGTCTCTATACATCTTTGCAGAGCCGGGATGAATGGAATAGGATGAATTATGGACCTCCTTCAAGATCAATTCTTTCAAATCACCCACCTTTGGCAGACACAATCTACCTTGGTAACTAAAGGCACCATCTCCCCCTTGGGAGAAAACCTCCACTTTGTCATCTCTCACCAAGGCCTTCAATTTTAACAAGGTAGGATCAAGATGTTCTGCCTTTACCTCCTCAATCAAATAAGACTTATTAGAACCATCAACAACCACTACACCACCACTGTCAACCTCATCCAACCTAACCCCCAATCTAGCCAATCAATGAACCTCCCTAGCCACTTCTTTGCCACCATCATCAATATGAGCTAGACTACCCATAGACACCCTACTTAGAGCATCATCGACAATATTAGCTTTGTCAGGGTGATAATGTACACTCATATCATAATCCTTGAGGAGCTCTAATCACCTTCTTTGTCTCAAGTTAAGATCTTTTTGGGTGAACACATATTGGATACTCTTGTGGTCGGTAAAGACATCAACATGAACCTCATATAAGTTGTGATGCCAAATTTTCAAAGCAAATACCACAGCCGCCAATTCAAGATCATGGGTGGATAATTCTTCTCATGCACCTTAAGTTGTCTAGAGGCATACGCTATCACCTTACCATTATGCATCAAAATACACCCCAAACCAATTCTTGAGGCATCACTTTACACAACAAATCCTTCCAACCCTTCCGGTAGAGCCAAGATAGGAGCGGAGACAAGCTTATCTTTCAAATTTTGAAAACTCTTTTCATACTCATCGGTTCACACAAATTTTGTCTTATTTTGGGTCAACTTAGTCATAGGAGATTTTGAAAACTCTTTTCATACTCATCGGTCCACACAAATTTCACCTTCTTTTGGGTCTTAGTTATAGGAGAATTAATAGAAGAGAAATCATTTACAAACCTCTAGTAATAATCCGCCAAACCCAAGATTTTCTAATGTTCGATGGAGTCAAAGGTCTTGGCCAATTTCTAATCACCTCCATCTTCTTAGGATCCACCTTAATACCATCATCCTACACCACATGACCCAAAAATGCAACCTCTTTCAACCAAAACTCACATTTTTCATATTTAGCATACAACCTCTCCTCCCTCAAGATTTGCAACACAACCCTCAAGTCATTCATATGCTCCTCTTCAATACGGGAATAAATCAAGATATCATCAAAACAAACCACCACAAACAAGTTAATGTAGGGTTTAAAGACTCTATTCATAAGATCCATAAATATAGTCGGTGCATTAGTCAATCCAAAAGACATAACCACAAATTCAAAGAGCCCATACCTAGTCTAGAAAGCTGTCTTGGGTATGTCACACTCCCTCAATTTCACTTGGTGATACCCGGACTAAAGATTAATCTTAGAGAAGTGACGAGCCCCTTGACGTTGATAAAAAAGGTCATCAATCCTTGGTAGAGGGTACTTGTTCTTTATAGTGACTATTAAGTTACCGGTAATCACTACACATTCTAAGAGAACCATCCTTCTTCTTCACAAACAAGACCGATGCACCCCAAGGTGACTTATAAGGCCTTATAAACCCTTTTCCAACAAATTCCTCAATTGCTCCTTCAAATTCTTCAACTCCGTTAAAGCTATACGGTTAGGGGGAATAAAAATGGGTTGAGTATTGGGAAGGAGGTCTATACCAAAATCTATTTCTCTTTCAGGAGGAACACCGGGAAGCTTATCAGAAAAGATATCAAGAAACTCATTAACCATCGAAACCGACTCTATGGAAATGACTTTGGACAATATCCCTAACCCTCACAAGATGATAGAACCAACTCTTAGAAATCAACTTTTGGGCTTTAAGACAAGAAATGAATCTACCCTTGACCACCACATCACAACTTTCCCACTCAAGGATAGGTTCATTAGGGAATTAGAATTTAACCCTACAGGTTCTACAATCAATAGAAGTACATCTATCCCAATAATAACATCAAAATCCACCATATCTAATTCAACAAAATCACAAGGCAAGATTTTATGCAAGATGAAAATGGGATAATTTCTATAAACTCTTCTAGAAACAATGGACTCACCAACAGGGGTAGACACTTCATAAGGTTACACAAAAATTCAGGACTAACATAAAGCTTTTTGGCTACAAAAGGAGTAATAAAAGAAAAAGTGACACCCAGGTCTCTCAATCCATACACATTAAAATAAAAAACCTTTAACATACCGATAATAACATCGGGCACTTTATCAACTCCTTGTCTCCTTGAACAGCATAAAATCTATTTTGCCTTGGAGTGCCTCCTTAATGACCTCCCCTTCCCATTTAGCCTGCATTTGCTCATTGGCCTTGAGGATGGCCATCTCTACCCTTGTTTTGACCATGAGAAAAATCAATAACTTTGTGACCCAATTCACCACAACCAAAGCAGGCACTAGAGTTCTTTAAACATGGGCCACCATGGCCTTTCCCACACTTTTGGTACCTAGGATCTGTCACCCCCTCATTATCACCTTGGAATCTTTGATTAGGAACTCTATCATTGAAAAACCTCTTGTTGGAAGCATTGGATGATCCTTGGCCTTGGAACTTGTGGCCTTGAGAAAACTGGCCACCCTTAGAACCTTGGAACCTACCTTCAAATCGAGCCCTCTTGGACTCACCAACCCTTCTCTTTCTAAGCTTCTCTCTCCTCTAGTTGCTCGGCATAAGTCATGAGCCAAGACAAATCCATGTCACCTACTAGCATGGTGGTACGACACTCCTCATTGACCAAGTCGGATACACCCGACATAAATTTGTTCATCATCAACCTAGGCTCGACAACCAATTGTAGAGCATACTCGAAGAGTTAGTTGAACTTAAGGGCATACTCTCTCACACTCATAGATCCTTGCTTTAGATTCATAAATTCTATCATCTTCATCTCCCTAACCTCAATAGCAAAGAACTGGTTGAGAAATGCCACTTTGATTCTTCCCAAGGGATAGTATCATCATTCCCCTTCTCTGTCTTCCATTGAGTGAACCATATTTGAGCCACCCCTTTGAGTTAGTAGGCCGCTAACTCTGCTTTTTCTTTCGATAACCCCCATAGTGGACAACCCCTTATACACCTCATCGATGAATTCTTGGGGATCCTCATCCATCTTGGACCCATAGAACTCTGATGGATTTATCCTAGTAAAGTCCCTCACCCTTGAGGCCAGAGTAGGAGCATGAGGGGCTTGGGACCCTTGGTTGATTTGGCTGGTCATAACATGAGCAAACATTGCAATAGCATCTCAGAATTCTTCTTGATCTACCCCTCCTTCTTGAGGAGCTTGAGGCGAGGGAGGAGCCGGTTGCTCCTCAGGTGTACAGGCTCTTCTTCCCCTTGGAATCAGCATGATCTAGAATAGTAAAGAACATACATTAGGAAAAAGTCATACCATAACTTCTATAGCATGAGATAGATCTTGAAGAAGGGAAACATTTTCTAAAATACCTCATAACCTCCTATTCATAGTAGTAGTGCACTTCACAACCATGAATAAGACTCTAGTCGACACGATGTGTTGGATTCTAAGGACCATTAACAACCTAGTGCTCTGATACCAAGTTTGTCACAACCCAAGCCTAGGGCCTAAATGTAACACAATGAATGGGAACCCGAAGGGACCCAAACAAGCCTCTTAGCATATCAATCACACATTCTTGGTCGCGGAAGCAAAGTAAACAAAATAAGAGATAATAAAAAGGGAAATCGAGACTAAGGGAAGACTTTGATATCATAAAAATGTAGAGAGTCAAGCTTAAAGCATAAATACATCATAATGTTCCAACAACACCTCAAAACTTAGAATAGAGGGGGGGCAAGACACTTTTCGGGTTCACCCTCATAAAGTCAAATGTTCAACATTAAGAAGTCTTAGAGATAGTAAGAGAAAGTAGATAGTGTCCCCGAACTTGAGGACTCACCAAGCTTATCTTCGAATAATCTCACTAGCAACGTGGAGGATGATCAAGAGCTCTATTCCCTATATGGTGATATCATGTAGGCATAAAGTATGCATTAATATGTTTGAATGTACTAAGTATGGGGGATGCAATGCAACAAGATATAGGCTAATATAGTCATAATGAATAATCATAGGCAATGGACAAGTAAAACCTCAATATACATGTATGTAGGATGCAATTGAAAAAGACATAAGCCACTATAATAAAAATGCATAATCGTAGTCAATACATAGCATAATTTCAATATGACATGCATGACCAATGCTTAAAGTAAAACAAGCTTGTAAATCATTCAACTTGCATGGACCATAATATATATATGGGAAGAGACCCAATCGACATAGAATAAGACCAAGTGAGCTACGACTTGGAATCCCAATGATTACCCCTCATCGATAAACAGGTGGTCTACTTGCCAAGTTAACCTATACTTCACCTTATGGGAACATGACCCATTTCGTATGAATTAACACTCCTTATAGGAACATGACCCATTTCAGAAAGTATTTCATTAAGAAATGCACTAAATGGATTCACTAGTATAGCAAGAGTATAATATAATTCTATGTTGGCACATAGTTTGAGGAAAGGAGTATGGACCCTTGAAGATAGTCTACGCTGACATCTAATCCATTGGTGCTAAGTCAAATCCCACCGAACACTTGAAATAATCATATCTTTAGTATCCTTGTAATGAACATAAAATCATAACATGCTCATAAACATTTTTGACCTCTAATGGTGAGCCTAACTTGAAACATGAGAATAGATCATAATCATACATGAACCCTTGCCTTAACATGAATGGCTCACAAGAGGTAAAATCTCTAACTTGAAACATGAGAATAGATCATAATCACATATGAACCCTTGCTTTAACATGAATGGCTCATAAGAGGCAAAGCTTAAAAATACAACGTAACTTCATACTTGCATAATCATAGATAATTTCATGAATTCATAACATACTTGATAGCCCATATTCATCATGAAGTCACTTGACTTGTAAAACATGTACATATCTTGAGAATTTATAAATTGGCATTTTATCAAACACTTGGTGGGTGTATAATGCTTGTTTAAAATCATGCAATTCAAGAGTGAAATCATGTGAAAAAAATCAACATAAATCAACCCACCAACATATTGCAAAAGATGTAAGATACCTTGAAATCCATCATCAAATCTCATAATAGATCATAGTTTCATAGCTCAAAACATACATAGTTTCATGCATATTTAATCAACATTTCATAAAATCCCAACATGTTTCATGCTTATAATTCATAATAAAAGATACTCATAGATACAACTTCAAAATATGCAATTTTTATAAAATGAAAGATTGGGCTCCATGAGTGAAAGGACCCAATGGATGAAACCCACATACTTTAAATTTGGGGATTCCTTGATGTAGACTTGAAGGAGACTTGAAGCTTGAATAAAGTTTTTGAGATCCAAAACTAAGCTTGGTACACTTGAATTTGGATGAAATATTTGGTTAAGTGTTAGAGAGGGTTTTGAAAGGGTCTTGAGTGATATAAAGTTGAAAAAATGGCTAAGTATAGGTATTTTTAAACATAGGTTGGGATGGGGCCAAGACTCCAATGCCTTAGGCCGAAACAGAAAAATAAGGAAGTCACAACACTGCTCAGCAATAGGTCCATGTCGCAGAGCCATCACGAACAACTCCTATTTCCAAAAAATTTATGAAAATTAATTTTCGTTACGGGTCTTCTAAAATTGGGATCATATCTATTTCCCACTCAATTTTGCCCCCTAATCATGAATATGAAGTCGGATTTTTTGTATCACATATGGATTTTGAGATATATAAAAATTATGATTATGGGCATTTTCGAAGCACATTTTTGGGGCATTTCAACCATAATAAAATGATTAGGTTATACAAATAATGAAATGTGCAGGAGATGAAACAACTCATGAACTTTATTTAGCAAAAAGAACTCATGTATCTTGGTATCCAAGTATGTATGCAGATTTACAAATGACTATGTATAGAAGCATATGAACATGTTAAAGAGTGGAGATACACTTGGTTATGTGATAGTTCATAAGTGCCTCTATATGCCAAGGAAGAATCTAGATTTCATGCCAAGTAATACGAAATTGAGTAGCCTTACATACCTCGTTGTACGACCTCGTTACTACCTCAAAGTAACCTACTTTTCCCCCAAATACTTATCTACAATAGAGTAGGTGATAAAACTAGTATTAGCAGCTAATAAACACATCTGGACAGTCCAATCTCATAAGAAAATAATGCAAGGGCAGCAAGCGTGCAATTATCGACCCAAGAATATTATTTCAATCTTTCCACCTCTAATCGTATTTTCTACTACACATTATATACATGTCATGTCAAGCTTGTTTCATTTCCATAACAGTCTTACAATAGCCCATAAAGCACAACACATAATAATTCTGCACAACACACAAGTAGGCAGCATAACATTACGTCCTTTCGCTACATTTTGATGTCAATAATTCCAAACCTATTCCAACTTTAACCAAACTACTCCCACCATATTTATACATAAAAATAGTCCCAAAAAAGTCCAAAAATAGTTCTAAAGAATATGGAGAATGTGAAACAACAATCTCCAAACAAGTTCCAAATACGAGCATAATTACAATACCATACAAGAACTCATTTTTGCGGAAGACACAAATGGTGCAGCAACCTTGATAAATCATTACAAAACTGAACTTCATTAACATACAGCAACCTCCCTTCATAATCAAGCCAACCAAGAAGAGAAAAGCTAACTAGCTAGTTCTCTTGTTTTTCATTAAAAAAACTATACTAAACACATAGGTATCTTTACTTACCTTCACCTTCAAGGTATAGGGCTTCTCCAAGAACCCTAAATGTTTCTTGTGGCTGTTTTGTAACGCTAAGAAAGAGTAGAGAGAAAACTTTATGAAAGCTGAAATTTTTCCAAGTTTAAAATGACTTATAGGTGCTGCTTCTAAGCCCTTATTAAAGAACCCTTTGGCTGACTTTCTTGTGTATTTTAATCCTTATTTTATCAAGGTGATGGATGCAGCAGCTTGGCCCTTTCACTTGGTCCTAGATGGGTTTCAATTTGATGGGCCTTGGCTGCCCACTTTTCTCTTTTCCTTACACTTGGTTTAGGCCCAAATCGTCAAGTGGGTTGTGAATGTACTTAGGCCCTTTTATTATTCATCTTGGGCTATAAATATTGTTCATTTATGATGCTAAAACATGGGCTAAAGTTACACCCTTAACACGAACTTTATTTATTATCGGACTTTGATAAATTTGGTGTGAGGCCTCATCTCCGTCTACCTACCCTATTTAAGCTAAGCACGTAGGTGACTCACCTGCTAGCTTGCTAAGTCCTACAAGCACCTCATTTCTTTCACTTCGTTTGACGTTGCCATCTCCTCAATTTGATTAAAACTTATATACACTCACTCATCTTAAGCGTTAGGTGTACATATAGGCCTTTAATCTTAAATTCAAACACTTTCAAAAATGGACGCTAATTTGACCAAGCCATATCATGTTCCATATGCATATGACTAGTACACATTAGATGTGGGGTGTTACATTTGTTGCCTTAGATTCAGGTCCTTTTAATTAAAGATATATTGCAAACTCTTATGATTAGTATATATGTCAACATCAACTCCATACAAATAATGGCACCACATATTCAAAGCAAATATAACTGCCGCTAGCTCCAAATTATATGTTGTATAGTTTTTCTCATGACACAACTGCTTTAAGGCATAGGCTTTTACTTTACCATGCTACATCACGACACATCCTAAGCCCACCCCCGAAGCATCACAATATACTACATAACATTCTGTTCCTTCAAGAAGTACCAATACATGTGATGCCATCAATTTAGTTTTTAACTCTTGGAAGCTTCTTTCACATGCATCACTTCATGGGAACTTGGTCGCCTTATATGTTAGCTTTGTTAAAGGTAGAGGTAGCAAATGAGTGGATTGAATTAGATTTAGATGAATTAAATATGGATTGAGTGAAATGGATTGGATCACAATCCATCCGTATAAAATATGGGTAAATATGGATTTGGTCAAATATGTTTTAGGTAAAAATGGTTCTACCCACTTGAATCTCTTAAAGCCAAAAAAATTTAATCAAAGCTTCCTGTCCTAGGCTTTTTATTAGTTAGTCCTGGTAAAGCCCTCAGGCATCATTTTTTTTAAACGAGGTCCTCGTGATTGTTAATGCTAAATACCTATCACCCCAACCCTATTCCGAAATAATTTTTTTGAAAAAAATATTTTTATCGTAATTTTTTTAAAAAAAAAGTTTCTACTTATATTTTTAAGAAAAATAAAAAAATTCATGCGCACAAATTGAATTAATTTAGTTTGATTCAATTTTTTAATTTTACGATATTTATGCCCATCCCAATAAAAAATAAAAAATATTTTTACCCCCTACCCCGACATCGAACCGAAAAATTGAATAAGTTTGGTTTGGTTGGATTTTTCAAATTTTTGGTATTTATGTCCGCCCCAATAATTTTTTTTAAAAAAAGTTAATTTTTTTACCCCCTCCCATCCCACCTCGACATCGAACTGAAAAACCAAATTAATTTGTTTTTGGTTCAATTTTTTGGTATTTATGCCCGCCCTAATAAGAAATTTATAAAAAAGGTTAATGTTTTTGCCCCAAACCCCACCCCGACACCGAATCAAAACCAAATTAGTTTGGTTTGGTTCAATTTTTTGATTTTTTGGTATTTACTCCCTCCACCCCGACATCGAACAGAAAAATCGAATTAGTTTGGTTTGGTTCCATTTTTTTATTTTTTCAAATTTATACTCATCCCAATAAAAATAAAAAAAAAAGTTAAGTTTTTTTGCCCCCCACCCCACCCCAACACCAAATAAAAAAATTGAATTAGTTTGATTTTGTTTGATTTTTTGGTATTTATACTCGCCCCGATAAAAAAAATTTTAAAAATAAGTTAATTTTTTTGCCCCCAACCCCACCCCGACACCGAATCAAAAAAATAAATTAGTTTGGTTTAGTTTGATTTTTTGTATTTATGCCCGCCCAAATAAAAAAATTAATTTTTTTGCTCCCTCCACCCTGACACCAAATTGACAAATCGAGTTAGTTTGGTTAGGTTCAATTTTTCAATTTCTATGCTTGTCCCAATAAAAAATAAAAAGAAGTAATTTTTTTGCCCCCACCCCACCCCGACACCAAACCAAAAAATTAAATTAGTTTGATTTGATTCGATTTTTTGATATTCTGATATTTATGCCCATCCAAATAAAAACATTCATTTTTTTTGCTCCCTCCACCCCAACACCGAACCGAACAATCAAATTAGTTTAGTTTGGTTTGACTTTTTAATTTTTCAGTATTTATGTCTGTCCCAATTAAAAAAGTTAATTTTTTTGCCTCCCCACCCCACCCCGACTCCGAGCTGAAAAATTGAATTAGTTTGGTTTAGTTCAATTTTTTGATTTTTTTAGTATTTATACCCGCCTCAATAAAAAAATTTTAAAAAGTTAATTTTTTTTGCCCACCCCGACACCGAATCGAAAAATTAAATTAGTTTGGTTTGATTCAATGTTTTGGTATTTATGCCCGCGCCAATAAAAAATAAAAAATTATTAATTTATTCTTGCCCCCTACCCCCCCCATTAAGATTTTTTTGTTATGAGTTGGGGGACCTATAGGTCTATATGAGAACTCATATTTTATCCATTTTGACCATATTTGTATGAACTCTTAAAACAGATCAACCCATAGAAAATATGAGTGATCCATTAAAATAAATATGGGTAAAATAGGTTCCTTTTACCTTATATGGATTGAAATTGCACCCCTAATTAAAAGTGTAGAAATAAAAGAAAACCCTTCAACAAACCTTTTATAATAACTTATCAACCCAAGGAAACTATGAACCTCTGTCAGTGTTGTAGGCCTTGGCCAGTTCATCACAGCTTCTATCTTTTGGGTATCAACTCTTATTCCCTCATCAGATACAATATGACCCAAGAATGCCACAGGCCTTAACCAAAACTCACACTTAGAAAACTTTGCATATAACTTACAATCACAAAGAATTTGTAGCACTTGTCGTAGGTAATTAGGATGATCCTCTTCTGAACTTGAATACACCAGAATGTCATCTATGAATACTATCACAAACACATTCATAAATGGTTTAGACACCCTATTCATTAAATCCTTAAAAACTATTGGTGCATTTGTTAGCCCAAATGACATAACTAAGAACTCAAAATGACCACACCATATTCGAAAAGCTTTCTTTGGTATATCTTGATTTCTTACTCTCACTTGGTTACAACCTGACCTCAAGTCAATATTTCAAAAACACTTGGCACCTATAATTAATCAAATAAATCATCAATTCTAGGGAGGGGATATTTATTCTTTATCATCACCTTATTTAACTATCTGTAGTCAATACACATCCTCAATGAGCCATCCTTCATACATACAGATAAAACTAGTGCTCCCAAAAGGGACATGCTAGGCCTTATAAATCCCTTTTCTAGCAAATCTTTTAATGGCTCTTTTAACTCTCATAATTCTGCCGGGGCCATTCTATATGGGGGGATGGATATAGTCTGAGTATTTGGGAGCACGTCAATACCAAATTCTACTTCTCGTTCAAGAGGCAAACCTCTCCGATCTTTAGGAAACATATTTGTTAATTCATTTACCACTGGAATAGATTGAAGGGTTGGAGAATCTGTATCTATATCTCTTACCCTTACTAAATGGTATATGTAACCCTTGGACAACATCTTTTTTTCCATAAAATAGGAAATATACCTACCTCTTGGTGCCCAAAATTATCTTTCCATTTCAAGGATTATCTCCTTTGGAAAATAGAACTGCACCATCTTAGTTCTACAATCCACCATGGCATAACAAGAAGCCAACCAATCCATACCCATCATAACATCAAAATCTACCATCTCTAGCACAACAAGGTTAGCCAATGTGTCACAATCACAAATATTTACTTTACAATTATGGTAGATCCTTATAGCTATAGTGGACTCACCAAGTGGTGTAGACACTTCAAATGGTTTAATCACTAATTCTGGTACTCTTCTGAACTCCCTAGCAATTAACGGAGTAATATATGATAGAGTAGATCCTAGATTAATTAATGTATATATAATATGTGAAAAAATGGACAATGTACCTATAAGCACATAAGGAGAAGCCTCTAAATTTTACCGATCTCCTAAAGCGTATATGCAATTTTGAGCTCCACTAGAATTAGCTGCTCCTCTAACACCCCTACCACGACTTGAACACAATTATGGACCTCTACCTAATGAAGGCATTGTCAATTATGATGCAGCCACTGACTTGGTAGGTTGTGCCATACCACTTATATCCCTTTGAGGGCAATTTCTCATCATAGGACCCAATGTACCACACCAAAAACAAACATCTGACATGAAACAATATGCACCTAGATGAGTCCTTCTACATTGCTTAGAAGGCTGTCAAAGAGGTCTTGATTAGCTCATACTCCCTTGCTCTTGGTGCTTTACTATTTGTGAACCTTAGATTTCACCTTGTTGCTCTAACTAATTGCCTCTGGTCCCTTGATATCGAGGTGGAGAATTAGCTGTGTGGTAGGAAAATGATGGCCTAGGTGGTCTATTAGAAAATTACAGTCTAAACTCAGGTTGATGGTGTAAACTGTCCCATGGATCTAGCCCTCTTGGACTGCATTCTTTTCAACTAATATGTCATCCTTCTTTGCCATTGGTCTTCCAACTTTTGTGCAAAAGCTTGCATCCTTGCTATATCCATGTCTTTATTCAAGGAAGCAATTGTATAATCTCTAAATGAGTAAGGATCTAATTTGTGTACATATCGATGAACTCGTTCCTCCATAGTAGCAACCACATTAGGAGCATACCTGACCAGGGAATTAAATTAGAGACTATACTCTCTCACACTCATACATCCTTTGTAGAGATTTAAGAATTAATCTGCATGGGTCTCTCAAATCTCTAATGGAAGATAATGGTCAAGAATTACCTTTTTGAACTCTTAGAAAATAGCTGGAGGTGTATCAATACCCCTAGGTTGCTTCCACGTTTCATATCATAATATAGCCATACCCTTTAATCTATATATTGCTAGCTTAATAATTTCTATATCGCTTACATGCATTATGTCAAAGGTCTGTTGGATTTGATCAACAAAGTCTGGTCGATCCTTATTAGGATCTGACCAGGTGAATAAAGAAGGGTCAAAATTAAGGAAGTCATGTATTTGTATGCTAGCTACCCTATCTAGACCACCAGTATCTACAATTGGACCTTTTTGTCTTTGACATTGACTAGCAACTATACGAGTCAATAATGGGATTGCGGCTCCTTAAATCTTACTCAATAGCATTGATAGGCGGCTCTTGAGGTGTTGATGCCCTCCTTAGCTCTTCTAGAGATAGAGGAGTCAAGGAACTCTATGGTAAAGACTCATCTGGAATCTCACTTTTGTTAGGTCTAGCTCATGATTGGCTGGTCCCTTCTCCAAAATCTATTTACTTACTCGTACTTATTCTCCTTGTGATAGACATATTTTTTTATATATAAAACAAACAATTGAGGAGTTAGGTATGATCCACCTATGATAATAGATTTATCGCATGATCTAGGAAATGAAATAAAAGAGGCAACTATTTTCTTGTAGCCTCATGTTTATAAATGTGGTGTACAACACACCCATAAGAAAGACTCTACATAGACAAGACATTGTTGACTCCCTAGGATGACCTGCTCTGATACCACTTTTTTCATGCCTCCAAATCTATAAAGATGGACAGGCACTTGTTGCCCTCCAGGCCCTAGAGAACCAACATATAACCTATGCTTATCATGCATATGACTATGAAAACTCTATTGAGATAAGAAATCAAAATGAATAGCACCAAACTTACATAACGCACTTGGCCGTTGAGGGCACAACTATTTAAAGACAAGATATAACTGAATTATATAAAATAAGTCTATATAGCCTTCATAAGATAATATAGGTCAGGACAAGCCCCGCCTTACTTTGAACTAATATACAATACCAAAAATGCATATACTAAAGACTCAGTAAAGCCTCAGATCAACTTGGAGCTTACTAAAAGTAGTGAGTGTTGGGTGCACCAACACTGGAGGTCTACTAGCTAGAGTACTTGTACCTGCAACATGAATTGCAGCATCCTCTAAGAAGGATGTCAGTACAGAATAATGTACTTAATATGTTATGCAATAGCATGTGTAAAATGAAAACTCAAGTGAAATTAAGTAACAGTATATAAATACATAGATCATAATAAAAGACCACCTTTGTTATACTTGTGGAACCATGTACATTACATTTTTTTCTTTACACTGCGGTACTTTATAATTTCATTTAGGCATATAATACAAACAACCAGTTGATCAGTCGTAAAAAAGGATGACCCATGCTATGCATTTTAACCCTTGGGATGTTGTCCTCATAATTGTATAAATTGGGATCGACCCATGCTTAGCTCTTGCCCCTGGGCTGCCACCCTTTTGAACCAAGTGAGATCGACCCATGCGCTCTTGCCCCTAGGCTGCCACCCACACACTGTGAACCTTCAAGTTACTCTTTAATATTTTGAGAATGTTACTTTGGTGGTCATGATGATATTGTTGAGCTTTGGTACCAGTAATGTAAGACATGACAATAGTCCCTTGAGGTAGTGCAATAATATAAGAGACAAATGTGACATTGACATGCTACATAGGAGCTTAAATGACACAATTGGCTTCATGGAAGAAAGTAGACTCTTCATGCTAGTGCATCGAAAGGTCAAACTACAGATTCACTAATAGGTAACACTGCCATGGAATAGAACTTGGGAAGTTTACTTGTTGATAATGACACGAGTATTGGATATCATGCAAAGGAATATGGGATAGGATTGCCTTATATACCTTATTTCTAGACCAACACAACTATACGTTTCAGCCTCCCTTTATGGCATTTTTTCTACAATTAAGTCATGGTTAAACTAACATTAGTACACTACTTTGCAGCCCCACACCCTCCTTTCATACATCAAGACGACTCTATGCACTCATTACCAAAGTCACCCCAAGCTGCCCTATTCAACAATACACATAAAATAGCCATTAAACAGCCCCAACATATCCTTCAGATAATCAATGAATATTTAAGTCAAGGGCTTATCACCATTCATGAATTCTTGATAGAGAAATACACAAGACCTCTTCTGAAACTTGTCCCAAAGGAGTGGCAAAAAGAAGGGCAGTAACCTTACCTAGATCACTGGAAATTTCTCCCCTCAACTAATGGACAAGAGGATGTCTTTCAGAAAATTTGGAAAGAAAGCTGGACAGTTTTGAGAAGTAATGACACCTTAACTTGTAGAACATAATTCCATAAGATTACATGGAAGGAATAGGGTAAACCCATTAGTATTTTAGCTTACCTTTCACTTGGAATATTAGGAACCATAGAGGGGGTTTGAAGGCTGTTATACAAGCTAATAGAAGGAAAAGAAGGAGACTTAGGAAATCAGATTTTTCAGAGTTTAAAATTAGCTAGAAAGAGCTAGCCACTGTCCCTTTTAAAGGGACCAGCTTAGCCGACATTCTCCTTAGCTTTTAGTCATATTTCACCAAGTAGGTAATGCACCTACTTGGCCTTTTAGCTTGGGCCTTTTTAGACCTCAACTTGTTGGGGTTGCCCATTTTTCTCCTTTTTCATTCACCTGGGTTGGGCCAAAATTTTCAATTACATGATTAGTTACCTTGGGCCCAATAGGATGGTCAAACAAGTCTTAATAGGTGGTGTACCTACGTGGCCCTTTAGGCTGGTCAAAAAGTCTAAGTAGGTGATGCACCTACTTGCTCCATTAAGTCAAACAAGCAGCTCGTTTATCTTACCACTTTTTTCAAATATTAATCCCATATATTGTATCTTAATACTTCAATTTAGACTTTCAACTTAGATAGCACCTTACTATCTTAAATTTGAATGCTTTCATCCAGTTTAACTTGAACTCATACCAATCGAAACATGTGGGGCTTTTATAACACCTCTCGATCCAATTCAAATGATCACTACTCTTATAAAAAAATTAGTCCCTCTCTTATGTACCATAAGGCTATGTCAAGCGTCACATAAATAGGACTAACATACAGAAAATATAGGGTGTTACATATTCCTTTTCATTCATGGAGCCCAAACATTCTTCGTCTAATTTTATCAACCTTTAAGCATGATCTAAGTGAGGTTTCCATGGTACGATCATAAATTATTAAAATTATGAAATAAGTTGTCTTCAAATGATTATTTAAGAATGAATTAAATTTATTCCATTAGTTTACATGGTTTTCATGAGATTTGAACTTACATAACTTAACGAACTACGAAATCATACATGGATGACTTAGTTATGATTCAAGTGTTCCTCTATTTATGAACTATGCATGTCTCTATCTAATTATCATACTTTGAACTTTATTCTCATGTACATCTCATCTCTCATCATATGATCATCCATAGAAAAGGCTTCTACATGAGAATATGACTATGAATAAGCTTGAAATGGTTGATATAAGCATGATTTGATTTTGAATATATGAACATGAACATGAATTGAGCATTAGTCTATGACCATGAACATGATTTGAGTATGAATACTAAGCATGAATTTGATTATGATATGGACATGACTTTAATACGAACACGAATGGCTTGATTATGGGTGTGATATGTCTTTAAGTATGTGTGTGTGTATATCATGATAGCATCATACAAAGCTCTACATCATTGAAGGAAAATGATGAAAAGGATGAAGCTTTAGAAGCTCAAAGGAGGTCATTAACAAGATCTCAAACCAAGGAGTTCAATGAAAAGCTCAATGGACTTCAATTGCATATCCAAATATGTCTTATTGGGGAAGAAGAGCTAAAGCTCAAGAAGGATGAATTGTCTAAATGCTACAATTATTTGGTGATGGCCCAAATTCAAGTCCAAGATGAAGAATTTTAGGGTTAAATTTTATGCAAATAAGGCCAAGAAGAGTCCAAGAATCAGCCACAACAATCCCCAAATTCAAGTCCAATATGAAGAATTTTAGGGTTAAATTTCATGCAAATAAGGCCAAGAAGAGTCCAAGAATCAGCCACGACAAAGGTTATTTTCTGCCTAAGTTTACAGAGAAGACTAGTCAAAATTTCCAAATATGTCAAGATTCTTTTCCTAGTTGGGTTTTATCTTATTTCCTTATGTATATATAGGTTATTAATATTTTCCTTGTTCTATTTAAGGTATCCTAGTACCATTTAATGTTTTCCTAGAACTACTAGGTCTATTCCTAGTTAAGGTAACTTTAATTCCTTTCTAGAGTAGGATTTACCTTGTAATTTTCTTTCTAGGTTTTGGATACTCCTTGGGCCTAACCTTAGGAGTCTTAGATGTCCAAGGACCCTATAATATATATAGGAGTCTCTAATTTTCTTTCTAGGTTTTGAGATACTCCTTGGGCCTAATCTATGAAGTCTTGGACATCCAAGGACTCTATAATATGTATAGGAGTCTTTTTTCTTTCATTAAAGAAAATTAGATTGTTATTAATAATATTTGAGAGAGTTCTGATGAACCCTTATTACTTGTTCTTTGAGAATTTATCTTTAAACCTTTACTAGTTCATAGTTTGAGGTATAAAGTACTTTCTTCTTATGATATCTTTGATTTCTTTTTGGTATTATTTAGAAGGTGATTAGTTTACATACTAATTATTATCTTTAGTTACTCATAAAGCGGTCAAGATCCGAATCTAACGCTTTGATTCATTTTCTCAAGTAAAGACATCAGATTTCTTCCATAAATCAATACATTGTTACTTGAATCCTATCAAGGCCTTACAATATTAATTTCTTAGAAATTCTTGGGTCTTCCTTTTGAATTTTCCATATCTTTTATTAGTTTTTCTCTTCTTTTTTTGTTGTTGCTTCCGCATTCTAATATTTACTCCATATTAGTGTTATTTCTAACCTCGATCCTGTCAAGTGGTATCAGAGTTGTTCTATCAAGATTCCATTCTTGGTAAATCTTGGGATTTCTTATATATAAAGAGCAAAAAAAGGTTAAAAAAAAAGAGTAACAAAAAAAAGTTTTTTAAAAAAGAAGATAACTTGCTCTTCAAGAAATCCGTTTACTTACCCTCAAAATCATGCAGTGTTTCCAAATAAAAATGAATTAAGAAGAGGGGATTCTAAATTTTTGAGGATACGGAAAATATTTTTCTTATTCTTATATAATTATAAGTAAGTTCCTTTTTATTCGTGTTTTGTTTCAACTAAATCCTACTTGTTCTAGGACTAGTTCTTTTCTTTCTTTTGTGCCCCAAAAATCTATATTTTATTACTGAGAACTTTATACTTGTTTAGGTTTAACAATAAATCTACAAAGTACTCTTGTTCAAAGGTTATTTGAGGGGAAAAAGGCAAGTGTGGGTGAGTTTAAAAGAGGATAAAAACCATATTAAGTGTGAGATTGATATTTTCATTTAAGATGTCTAATTCAAGTAGTAATAAATAAAGAGCTCATTTAGAAGCTGAGATCAAAGGAAGGAATGACTGCACCCTTCAAGCTATGCACCAATAATTCGAGAGATGGAACCTTCAATTTCAAGAGATGAGAAATATGATTAACGAGCAGAATGAGACCATAGCTGCAACTAGGAGGGAGAATAATATTGTACCAACCAATAATATTAGACCCCAAGTTAGAAGAAATGTACCCCATGTCCCTTCTGTAAATCTTGAATATGATAATAATGATTTTGATGGTCAACTTAATCTAGAAAGAAGAGATAGGAGGGGACAAACAGGTAAAGTAGAAGATGATAATATAAGAAGTATAAAAATGAAAATTCCATCTTTCAAGGGGACAAAGGACCCAGACTTGTACCTTGATTGGGAAAGACGAGTCAAAACCATCTTTGATTGTCATAACTACTCTGAGGGTAAGAAAGTTAAACTTACTGTTATTAAATTTTCTAATTATGCTACTTCTTAAAGGATAAAGCTTGCAAAGGACAGAGTGCAAGATGAGCTACCACCTATTGCCACCTAGGCAGAGATGAAGAGGGTGATGAGGAAGAGATTTGTCCCATCATATTTTCAAAGAGAGCTGCAATCTCACCTTCAACACTAGAAGCAAGGTTCCATAGCGGTGGATGAGTACTTCAAAACCATAGATATGGCTATAATCCAAGCTAATTACATGGAGAAAGAAGAAGCTACAATGGCTAGACTTTAAAGTGGTTTAAATTCTAAAATAGCTAATATAGTAGAGATACAACAATATGTAACTTTAGATGAGTTAGTTGATTTGTATACTAAAGTAGAAAAACAAATAAAGAAAAAGCAACAACCTAAATCATGGAGAAATCAGACTAACTCTATCTCTAAGAAGCCATGGTCAAATCAAGAGGAAAAAGCTCCTTCTAAACCTAAAAAAGATAGAGGTAAAGGTAAAGTTGATGAGAGAGGTAAAACCTTCAATCCCAGATCTTCTAAACCTTCTAGACTATTCAATATCATTGATGTCATGGGAGGGGTCATGTGATGCATGACTGTCCAAGTAGAAGAAACATCATACTTAGAGAGAATGGAGAATATGAGAGTGAAAAAAATGAGGGCGAAGAAGAAGAGGGAGGAGGTGTAAGTGAGGAAGATGATATAGAACTGCCCAATGATGGTGTAATTGGAGTGATTAGGAGAATTATAACTATTAATTTGGGTAGTAATGATGAAGGACAGAGGGAGAATATTTTCTATACTAGATGTGGAATAAAGGGGAAGACTTATTCTATGATTATTGATAGGGAAGTTGTGCAAATGTATTGTAACACCCCACATTTTATAATACTAGTACCATGCATCTACTTACTTTGTTTGAATTTGCTAGCTAAATGGAGAAGAGGCCAAATTGAATTTTTCCAAGTTCGAGTATGGATAAAATCTGTGTTAAGAGTATAACTCTAGACCATGTTTTGGCATTATAAATGGACTATGCTTAAAGCCCAAGATTAATTATAAAAGAGCCCAAAGTCTTCACAACCCACTTAGCCTAATTGGACCCAAACTGAGTGAATAAGAATTTGGGAAATTGGGCAGCCAAAGCCCATACATTTTGTGACCTATTTAGGCCCAAAGGTGAAGTCTAAGCTATAGAATTTTCAGCTTGGTAACATTAGTCAAGAGATGGTCAAAAGGGCTACAGTAACTCAGCCATTTCTGCTTTCAATAAGAGAGTGAAAGTAGGCTAAGTCATTTTCACCCTTTGAAATTTTTAGCTTTCCCCAATTTCTCTCATCTTCATCTCTCAAGGAAGTCCATACAACCCTCTAAATTCTTGAAGGAAACTTGAATCTTGAAGGCTAAGGTAAATAGAATTATCCAAGTATTTGTTATACTTATTCCATGAAACAATATCTATATGTTAGTATGTTGGTGCTGGAAATCTGGACAGCTTGTGTCCTAAGAATTATTATACACTTTTCTTGTTAATTAAGAGGTTTTATATTCTTGGTTGGCCATATTATGAAGTAAGACATATGTATTTTACAAAGGTTGGGTTGTTGGTGATGTTACTAGGCTGTTTCACCACTGTTACAGTTCACAAAGATGGATTTTTGTAGGATAGAAGGGATGTAACGTTATGCTGCCCATTTGTATATTGTGTAGAATTGTTATGTGTTCTATTTTGTAGGCTTTTATAAGGCTATTAAGGCACAAAAATAGGTTGTACATGATGTGTATATGAGAATGTGTATTAGGAAATACGATTAAGGGTGAAAAGGTTGAAAGAATATGCTAGAGTTTATAACTACACACTTGCTGCCCGTGTGTTGTTTCTTTTTTGAGATTAGGCTACCAAGACGTGTCTATTAGCTGCTAATGGTAGTTTTATCACCTACTATGTTATAGATAAATATTTGGAGTAAAGAAAGGTCGTCTCGAGGTAATAGCAAGGTCATTCAGCAAGGTATGTAAGGCTACTTGATTTCATATTATTTGGCATGAAACATAGGTCCCTCCTTGGTACATAAAGGAACTTACCAACTCTGACTCAACTATTGATTATGTCTCAACTCTTTCACAAGTTCATATGTTCCCATACATAGTTACCTTCAAATATGCATATATAGTTGAATACCAAGATACATGAATTCATTCTACCAAATAAAGTTCATGTGTTGTTCTACCCTTTATGCATTTCATTACTTGTGTAACCTACTCCTGATGAAAAGCAAAAGCTTAAGGTAATCTATAAGACGGCCAAGTCAGAAGCAAAGATGGCAGTGACAATTGCGAAGTCAACAGCGTTTGAGCACCTTTTTGAGGAGCTAAGTGATAAAGGTGGGGATAAGAGATTGTATAGGCTCGCTAAAGTAAGGGAAAGAAAAGCTCGCGACTAGGACCAAGTAAAGTGCATCAAGGATGAAGAGGGCCAGGTGTTGGTGGATGACACCTCTATTAAATTAAGGTGGCAAGCTTACTTTCATAAACTCTTAAATGAAAAAGGTGATAGAGATATCGAGCTGGGTAAGTTGGCATACTCCGAAAACCATCATGATTTTGGTTATTGCAGATGGTTCAGAGTTGATGAGGTAAGATGAGCTATTAGTAGGATAAAGAGGGGGAGGACAATCAGCCCCGATGAGATTCTAGTAGACTTTTGGAAAAGCATGGTCAAGGAGCACATAGAATGGTTAACTAGACTGTTCAATACTATTATGAAGACTGCCACGATGCCTGATGAATAGAGGAGGAGTACAATGGTTCCACTGTACAAGAATAAGGGAGATATTCAAAACTATAACAATTACGGGGGTATCAAATTGTTAAGCCACACTATGAAGGTCTGGGAGAGAGTAGTGGAGATGAGGGTGCGAAAGGTAGTGTCTATATCAGAGAATCAATTCAGATTCATGCTGGGGCGGTAACTACTGAGGCAATTCATCTTGTTCGGAGTTAGTGGAGAAATATAGGGAAAGAAAGAAGGACCTTCATATGGTGTTCATTGATCTTGAAAAGGCATATGACAAAGTCCCAAGAGATATTTTATGGAGGTATCTAGAGATGAAAGGTGTTCTATTGGCATATATCAGGGCAATTAAGGATATGTACGATAAAGCCAAAACTCGGGTAAGAATGGTGGGAGGAGACTCAGAGTATTTTCCTGTTAGTAATATCGATGATGATGTCACATACCATATTGGGGCAGCATGGACCAAATGGAGACTTGTATCTGGAGCATTGTGTACATAAACTCATTTCATCATTATATCATCATTCACATCATATCTCATGTTTTGGACCTTCAATTCCTCAAAAAACCATAACCGGACATTTTATCAAACACTTCGTGGGTGTACAATGGGGGTATAACACCATGCACTTTAGAGATAAAATCATGCAGGAAAATCAGTGGTAAAACATTTAATTAACACCTTGTAACACCCCCAAGACTATCACATCAATACCCCTCATCAATTCCAACATTAGATCCAAGATTTGAAGCTCAAAACATGCTAAAACAACCATACTTTCATAAAGTAAAATCACTGTGCAGTAAATTTCTCAATATACAAGACCCACACGTAATATCAACTTTAAATCATGCAATATTAAGTAAAAGAGGGTTTAGGCACCATGGGTGAAAGGGCCCAATGGTTCAAAATCACATACCTTAGCTTTGGAGAGGTTCTTGAAGATGACTTTAATGGAGACTTAAAGCTTGAGTGAAATCCTTGAAGAAATTCTTATGATTGGTCTTGAGTTTGGGACTTGAATTTAGGGTGAAATATGAGTCTAAATGTTTGAGTGAGTTTTGGGGAATATTTAGGATGATATGAGGGTGAAATAAGGCTAAAGTATATGTATTTTCAAGTGTGGGAACCCTTAGGCCCAAGACTTGAAAATCTTGGACCGAAGTCAAGAGAAAATTGGACCAAAACGGACTACTCACTGGAAATTGCATTTTCTACACGGGCGAGTTTTATGAAAATGGGCATAAATCCTTCATCTGAACTCGGAATGAGGTGAAATAAGTATGTTGGAAAGTTAATTGAAAGGGCTTGCAGTTGGTAGGTTGTGGGCCACCCAGTTCTTTGTGTGTTAAGAGATATGGCTCTTCAAAGTAGACCCTCCTAAATAGCGTATTTTGTAATTTTTGGATTTTGATACGGTTGCTCTAAAATTCGGGTTAGAGGCATTTCCCACTCAGTTTGACCCCCTAAACAAGAATATGAAGTCAGATTTTCAAAATAATAAATAGATTTTTAGATATATGGAAAACAAAATTCCGGGTACTTCCGAGGTACGTTTTCGGACACTTTATTTATTGGGTCGTTTCAATATCTCCCCTTGGGAACATTCGTCCCTGAATGTAGAAGAGACGTACAAGACAAGATTAATCATGGAAAGATCAGCCCCAATATGAATGCAACATTACATTTAGAACACTGTTTTCAAAATCTCAACGTAAGTGTAAAATCATCATAAACTTGCCAACTTAAACTAAAGACTCAAAATCCTCAACTCAATTGTTAATCTCAAATCACCTAACCCACTTGATACCATAACCACCATCTCTCCTTGGGAGACAACCTCCAGTCTATCATCTTCTCACCCAAGACTTCTAACTCTAATAAGGTGGACTCAAGGCCTTGCCTAATCTAGTCCTCTTATCCCAAGCAGATTTGGAACCATCAAGAACCCTATACTACCATTCTAAACTTTTTTCAACCTAACTCCCTATCTAGCCGACCGATGAACTCTACTAGTCTCCTCCTTGCCACCATCAACAACACATGCTAGGTTACCTAGAGTACCAACCGCAATACTAGCCTTACTGAAAAAAACTATTGCACATTCAAATCATAATTCTTAAAGACTTCTAACCACCTTCTTGCTACCCACAATGCACACTTACCACATTTAGCAAACAACCTCTCATCCTCCAAAACTTGCAACACTATCCCCAAGTGAGGAAAATCAGTGGTAAAACATTTAATTAACACCTTGTAACACCCCCAAGACTATCACATAACTTGCAACACTATCCCCAAGTGATTCTTAAACTCTAAACAAATCAATACTTTGTTACTAGAAATGTCCACAAATATGGCAAGGTAGAGTTTTAAGACCCTATTCAAGAAACTCACAATCATTACCGGTGCATAAGTCAACCAAGCAATTCCATCAATACTAATAATGCTCACTCCTAATCCGAAAAGACACCTAGGGATATCACATATCTTCATCCTCACTTTAGGACAAAACCTGAACCAAAGATCAATCTTAGAGAAGTGACAAATCTATCGTAGTTGACTAAATAGATCGACCATCCTTACCCGTCATATTACAACCTTATGGGTTCTACACTCATTAGAAACATGTCATGCAAGTAGCCTTAACTACCCCAAGACTCTCAACACAACAAGCTAAGTTGTCATCCTACAAGAATACTTATAATATCCATGTACACTCTCAAAGAGGCAATAGTCATTTTCAAAATTATTTCAATGCACAATTGGTCTTAAAAGCCAAACACCATTCATAATAATTCAAACTTCATCTCAAATGTCAAAGTCATAATTTCATAGTCATTATACTCATGCATAGGAATGATTAATTCATATACAAAATGGTGCAAGCACCCAAAATACTTAAAGAGCCAAAATCAAAGACATATATGTGATCACAATATTGTCAGAACCAACCTTTTATCAAAATCATACCATAAAATGAAATTGCGCTTACCCATAACATAACTTTTCAAAATAATCCGTGCACATGAATGCATATGTTATGAACAATGAGGAAATGACATGGGTAATTAAGACTCCATTTAAAAGCAACATTTATAGTATGAAGTTGAAGTGAAAACATAATTAATTCCATATTTAAATACATAGTGTAATCTCTCATGTATAAATGATTTCAAAAGGGGAACATGCATACTTATAACTCCATAAACAAAAGATAAATCCTCAGATAATGGTTTAAATCACATTAAAATCATCAAATCAACACTACCCATGCATCAATAGAATTTTAAAAATCATAATATTCAAATCCCAAATTAAAATAAGTAAAATCCATGTGATTTTCTTGAAAATAAATTTTGGGACTCCTCGATTGGAAGGGATCAAGGATCAATCCACATACACATGAATCCTACTAGCACCAAGGAATAACATAAGAAATAGCAACCCCCAGACCTATCAAATCACCCTACTCACAACCTCCGGCAATAGCCCACTAAAGCCAAGAGTCTTATAATATCCGGTGAAGTCAAAGGTCTAGGATAATCTCTAATCACCTTCCCCTTTCTAAGGTCCACCTTAATACCATCACTCGGCACCACACAACCTAGGAGGAAACCTCTTACCACCAAAATTCCCAGCTCACCTACTAGCACCCAACCTTCTTCCTTCAACTTCTAGTACTACTCTCAAATGATTCACATGTACTACCTCATTAGGGAATGAACCACATTATCATCACCAAAACCACCATAAACCTATTAGAGTAGGGACTAAAGATCTTACTTATGAGACTTATAGGCATAACCGGTGTGCTGGTCAAACCAAAAGACACTAACCCAATCGAAAAGGGGCATTCAAGGCCTCATCTACCACCAACAACAATTCTATAAACAAAACAACTTAGGTTCAACACCTCCAATTATCACAAGATGATAAAATCAACCCCTTAGAGACTAATTATACCTTAAGACATGAAATGGATCTACCTCCATTGCTATCGCTTAACAACCTCTCCCTTAAAGACGAGCTCATTAGGGATTCGGGAACTAACTTATGGGTCCTACCATCCATGAAGACACAATATGCATGCAACCATTCCATTCCTAGTATGACATCAAAATCCACTACGCCAACTCCAACAAGCCACAAAGCAAGACCCAATGCAATACAAACCCGGATCAACACCTACGAACTTTCTAGCAACAATATACCCACTCACCTTCCTCTTTGAAGCGATATGATCAAATAAAAGAGCAAAGAATATTCGTTAGAGGGGGAACCCTATACTACCATTCTAAACTTTTTTCAACCTAACTCCCTATCTAGCCGACCGATGAACTCTACTAGTCTCCTCCTTGCCACCATCAACAACACATGCTAGGTTACCTAGAGTACCAACTG
>DF359059.1:39185-82711 GCA_000787875.1 Solanum virginianum
GCTTTGTCACGACCCAAGCCTAGGGCCTAGACGTGACCGGCAAATGGGGAACCTGAAGGAACCCCAAATAAGTCTCATAGCATATCATTATACATCCTTAGTCATGGAATAACTAAATGACGTTTGAAGAATGGAAATAAGGGAAAAAGAGACTAAGGGAGAACTTGTCATAACATAGAGCCAAGAGATAATAGAATCAACTCATGGTATAAATACATAACTTTGTCCAACAACACCTCTAGTACATAGATAATGGTGGGGGCTAAGAAATACAATGGGGCTCACCCTCATAGTCATAAGTAAATGATAAAGTAAAGAGAATCTTAATCATAGTGTGAGAGAATAGTCCTTTTCCCCGGAATGGAGGACTCACCAAAGGCTAACTTGAACAATCCATTTAGCCACAAGAAGAATCAATAGGAGCTTCGGTCCCTACATGGTGATATCATGTAGGCAAAAGCATGCATTAGTACATTTGAATTTACTAAGTATATGAGATACAACGCAACAATAGATAGGAATCATAATCCAAAATGCATAACGATAGGCAATAAGCATAATATAATAATATGATATGTATGATCAATGCATAAGTAAAATATACTTAAGTAAATCATGCTCATATAAGATATCATATGTAAAGAAGATACCAAGCTAGCTTTCCAACCTTGGTTGGTTGATGATGGTCACACCCCCAATCATCCTAGGTGGTGAGGTATAAACCCTTCGCATGGTTGATAAGTACAAACCCCTACCTCGGTTGATGATAGTCACACCCCAATAATCCTAGGTGGTGAAGTGCTATCCTCTCACATGGTTGATGAGTACAAACCCCCAACTTGGTTGATGATGGTCACACCCCCAATCATCCTAGGTGGTGAGGTATAAACCCTTCGCATGGTTGATAAGTACAAACCCCTAACTCGGTTGATGATAGTCACACCCCAATAATCCTAGGTGGTGAAGTGCTATCCCCTCACATGGTTGATAAGTACAAACACCCAACTAGGTTAATGATGGTCACACCCCAATCATCCTAGGTGGTGAAGTACTAACCCCTCACATGGTTGATGAGTACAAACCCTCACCTCAGTTGAGTATGCTCCAATGCAACACTTTACATAGAATTTATCATGTACATAAGCTCATGTCATCAATATATCATCATTCACATCATATCTCATGCGTTGGACCTTCAATTCCTCAAGAAAACCATAACCGGACATTTTATCAAACACTTGGCGGGTGTACAATGAGGGTATAACATCATGCAATTTAGAGATGAAATAATGCAGAAAAATTAGTGGTAAAACCTTTAATCAACACTTTGCAACACCCCCAAGATATTCACATCAATACCCCTCATCAATTCCAACATTAGATCCAAGATTTAAAGGTCCAAACATACTAAAACAACCATACTTTCATAAAGTAAAATTATTGTATAGTAAATTTCTCAATGTATAAGATCCACATATAATATCAACTTTAAATCATGCAATATTAAGTAAAAGAGGGTTTAGGCATCATGGGTGGAAGGACCCAATGGTTCAACACCACATACCTTAGCTTTGGAGAGGTTTTTGAAGGATACTTTAATGGAGACCTGAAGCTTGAGTGCAATCCTTGAAGAAATTCTTAAGATTGCTCTTGAGTTTGGAACTTGAATTTAGGGTGAAATATGAGTCTAAATGTTTGAGTGAGTTTTGAGGAATGTTTAGGACGATATCAGAGTGAAATAAGGCTAAGTATATGTATTGTCAAGTGTGGGAACCCTTAGGCCAAAGACATAAAAGTCTTGGACTGAAGTCAAGAGAAAATAGGACCAAAACGAACTGCTCATTGGAAATTGCAGTCTGCAAGGGGAACTTTTACACAAATAAGCTATAATCCTTCATCCAAACTCAGAATGAGATAAAACAAAGTATGTTGGAAAGACAAATTAAAGGGATTTCAGTTGGTAGGTCGTGGACCACCTAATTCTCTGTGTGCTAAGAGATATGCCCCTTCAAAGTGAACCCTCCTAAATAGCGTATTTTGCAATTTTTGAATTTTGATATGGTTGTTATAAAATTTGGGTTAGACCCATTTCCCACTCAATTTGACCCCCTAAACAAGAATATGAAGTTAGATTTTCAAAATAACAAACAATTTTTTAGATATATAGAAAACAAGATTCTAGGCACTTTCGAGGCACGTTTTCGGGCACTTTTTTTGGATCGTTTCATCCATGGTTCTGAAGTAGAGGAAGATCATCAATAATTTATTGATGAAGCGTATAAAGTTCTAGCTATCATGGGGTTAAGCTTAGAAGAGAAAGATGAACTAGCAATCTACCAACTTAAGGGCCTTGCACAAATATAATTCACCTAATGGAAGATGGAGAGGGTGGATGATGAGTCTATTCCATGGGAGAAATTCAAAACCACCTTTCTTAATTGCTTAATCCTTATTGAACTAAGGGAGGCAAAGATGATGGAACATATGAACCTCAAACAAGGCTCCATGAGTGTGAGGGAGTATTCCCTCAAATTCAACAAACTCTCACGGTATGCTCATCACTTGGTTGCCGATTCTTAGGAAACAATGAATAAATTTGTCTTGAGAGCATCTGACTTGGTCAACAAAGAGTGTTGCACCACATGCTCATTAGAGAGATGGACCTATTTCGGCTCATGACATATGATGAGAAACTTGAAGGAGAGAATCTTAGGAAAAGGAAGAGTGGGGAGTCCAAGAGGGCTCATTATGAAGGTGGATTCTAGGGTGCTAGAGGTGGCAGAGGTGGTCGCTTCCAACAAGGCTACAAATTTCAAGGCCAAGGGTCATCTGATGCTCCAAATCAAAGGTTCTTTAATGATAAGGTGCCTAACTCTAAATCTCAAGGTGGAAATAGTGGACCAACCTCTCCTAGGTATCAAGACTATGGGAAAAATCATGGTGGTAAATACTTAAGAGACATGAGTACTCACTATGGGTATGGTAAGTTGGGCCATAAGATTGTTGATTGTCGATATGCTCCAAACAAGGGTAGATATGATCATTCTTAAAGACATGGTACTCATGGTGGCCAAGGGCATAAGGTGTCCAATAAGGAGGTGCTACATATCATAACTAGTTTTATGCTCTTTAAGGGAAGTAAGGAGTTGATGAGGCACCTGACGTTGTCACTGGTATGTTAAAGGTTTATGATTATAATGTGTGTGCTTTATTGGATTCTGGTGCCACTTTATCTTCCATTACCCCATTTATTGTTAGTAGGTTTGGTATGTCTCCCAAATTATTAGGCGAACCATTTCTGATGTCTACTCTTATTGGTGATTCTATTGTTGCTAGTAAAGTCTATAGGGGTTGCCCCATGTCCATATTTCATAACGTTTTGCCTTGTGATTTTACTAAATAGTAGATTTTGACACTATTCTTGGGATGGATTGGTTAAATGCATATCATGCTTCTATTGATTGTAGAACTTGTAAGGTTAGGTTCCAATTCCCTAATAAACCCATCCTTGAGTGGGATGGTCATGATTCGATGGTTAAGGGTAACTTTATCTCTTGTATTAGGCTCAAGAATTGATTGCCAAGGTTTGCACTTATCATCTTGTGAGGGTTAGGGATGTTACATTTAGAGTTCCTTCTATCGAGTCAATTTTGGTGGTTAACGAGTTTCTTGATGTCTTTCTCATTGAGCTCCCTATTGTTCCTCCCAAAAGGGAAATAGAATTTTTTATAGACCTCCTCTTCGATACTCAACCTATCTCCATTCCTCCCTACTGTATGGCCATAGCGGAGTTGAAAGAATCAAAGGATCAATAGAGGGACTTATTGGAGAATCATTTTATTAGGCCTAGAAGGTCACCTTGGGAGGACTAGTGTTATTTGTATGGAAGAAGAATGGCTCACTTAGAATATGCATTGACTACTAGTAACTCAACAAGTTCACCATTAAGAACAAGTATCCACTACCAAGGATAGATGAATTATTTGACTAATTGCAAGGGGCTAATCATTTTTCTATGATTGATCATTGGTTTGAATACCATCAAAGGAGGGTAAGGGAATGTGATACTCCTAAGACGGCCTCCCGAAAATGGTATGGGCATTGTGAATTTATGGTGATGTCTTTTGTCCTAACCAATGCTCCAACCATGTTTATGGATCTCATTAGTAGGGTCTTTAAACCTACCTTGATATGTTTATTTTGGTATTTATTGACATCTTGATTTATTCCTGAAGTGAGAAAGAGCATGTGAGGCATTTGAGGGTAGTGTTCAAACCTTGAAAGAAGAGAAGTCGGTTGAGTTTGATAAATATGAATTTTGGTTAAAGAAGGTTCCATTCCTTGGGCGTATGGTATCATATGAAGGAATAAAGATAGATTCCAAGAAAACAGAATTGGTAAAAATTGGCTAGGCCCATGACTCCAACAGATATTAGGGGTTTTTGGGCTTAGCGGGATACTACCAGAGATTTCTTGAGGGCTTTTCTTCAATTGCATCCCCTTTGACAAAGTTGACACAAAAGAATACAAAATTCCTTTCGACCTATGAGTGTGAAAGGAGCTTTCAAACTCTAACAGACATACTCATCTCCGTACCTATTTTGACTTTACCAAAAGGGTTAGAAGGGTTTTTCGTCTATTGTGATACTTCAAGGATTAGTTAGGTTGTGTCTTGATGCAAGGTGGCAAGGGCATTGCCTATGCTTCTAGGAAACTAAAAGTGCATAAGCTTATTTATCCTACTCATGACCTTGAACTAGCAGCCATGGTATTTGCTTTAAAAATATGGCGATATTATTTGTATAAGGTTATGCAGATATATTCAATGATCACAAAAGTCTTTAGTATTTGTTCACCCAAAGAGATCTCAATTTAAGGCAAAGGAGGTGATTAGAACTCCTTAAACACTATGATATAAGTGTGTATTATTACCCTAAAAAGCTAATGTTATGGATGATGCATTAAGTACTATCCATGGAGAGTGTATCTCACATTGATGATAGGAAGACGAAATTAGTAAAGGAGGTTCATCAATTGGCTAGGTTGGATGAAATTAAAGATGGACGTATGGTTGTTATAGATAGTTCCAAATCTTCCTTGGTTGAAGAGGTCGAATCTAAGAGATATTGATCCTTCCATAGTTGAATTGAAAGCATTGGTAAAAGAGGGCAAAGTAGAGGCTTTCTCCCAAGGGAGAGATGGTGTCCTTAGACACCAAGGTAGGTTTTGTGTGCCAAATATTGATGTGTTGAGGAACTTGATTTCGAAAGAAGCCCATAATTCATCTTATTCTATTCACCCTAGTTCTACAAAACTGTATAGGGACTTGACAGAAGTATGTTGGTGGGGTGGTAAAAAAAGAGACATTGCAAAGTTTGTAGTCGGATGTCACAATTTCCAATAAGTCAAAGTCGAACACCAAAGGTCAGGTAGTCTAGCCCAAGACATAGAGATTCCTACTTGGAAATGAAAAGAGATCAATATGGATTTTGTGATTGGTTTGCCTAGGACCAAGAAGCATTTTGATTATATTTGAGTTATTGTTGATAGAATGATGAAGTTTGCTCACTTCTTACCAGTTAAGACAACCTATGGTGCCGAAGAGTATGTTATATTGTACATCCACGAGTTGATTAGAGCATGGGGTTCTATTTTCTATTATTTGGGACCATTGTGCCCAATTTACCTCTCACTTTTGGAGATCTTTCTGAAGAGATCTTAGTACTAAAGTTAAGATTAGCACGACATTTCACCCACAAATGGATGGTCAAGCTGAAAGGATCATTCAAACCCTTGAGAATATGCTTAAAGCTTGTGTGTTGAAATTCAAGGATTGTTAGGATAAGCATCTTCCACTCATCAATTTTGCTTATAACAATAGTCACCACTCTAGCATCGGGATGGCACCATTTGAGGCATTATATAGAAGACATTGTAGATCCCCAATTGGGTCATTTGAAGTAGGAGAGATAACCTTGATAAGTCTGGATTTGGTTTTGAAAGCCTTAGAGAAAGTGAGGATGATAAGGGAGAGATTAAATATGACTCAAAGTCCATAAAAGTCTTACTCTAACATTAAGAGGGGAAATCTTGAGTTCAAGGTAGATGATTACGTATACTTTAAGGTCTCACCGATGAAGGGTGTAGTTTAGTTTTCCAAGAAGGGGAAATTGAGCTCTAGATATGTAGGACCTTATAAAATCTTAAGGTGTGCTAGTAAGGTTTCTTATGAGTTCGAGTTGCCTATGGAGATGAGTACGGTTCATCCGATCTTTTATGCGTCCATGTCAAGGAAATGTATAGGTGACCCAAACTTCATTGTGCCTTTAGAAGTGGTGAATGTGGAAGAGAACTTGATGTATAAAGAAGTTCTAGTTAAGATATTGGATAGACAAGTAAAGAGTTTGAGGAACAAAGATGTAGATTACTTTAAGGTCCTTTGGAGGAATCAACAAGTCAAAAGTGCTACTTGGAAAGCGGAAGCAGATATGAAGAAATGATATCTTTATCTTTTTCACTCTACTCTAGCCTAAGGTAGTGAGTCAATCATATCTAAGACATTAAATCTTGTACTTCATCCCTTTATGTTGTTTGCATACATACTAATGGTAACTTATTCTGATGGTACTTAAAGCATAAAATTGAGATTTCATGAAATGATGTTTAAATTGCACTAATGTATTCATGTGGGATAAAATTTTTTTATTATCTCTTCTCAAGCGTCTTTTCATCATATTCGAGGATGAATGTTCTCAAGGGGGAGATATTGTAATACCTTAGATCTTAAGCTAAGACTTGAGTCATTCCTTGTACGTGAATGGGATAAACTTAATGACTTCTAATATGGTGGGATCAATTCTTAGGTATTCAAAGTAGATTACATGTGGTTTGGGTCATAAGGTATCTCTTACATTGAGCCAAGACCAAAGGATTCCAATCGGCTAAGCTTTGATATGAATTCATATGAGGGTCAATTTCAAATGGTCATATCTCTTAGAAAATAATGAATTGGGTGACATACTACCTATCAAATTGTAGGTATTTGAATTAGCTTTCCAGTGCATCCAATTTTTTCTTAGTCTAAGTTCGAAGTAAAATGTTATGGCCATTTTACTAGAGTGTATCTCACATTGAGAGTTCCCATTCGTCATGTCACGTGCATCCAATTTTTTCTTAGTCTAAGTTCGAAGTAAAATGTTATGGCCATTTTACTGAAGCTTGTTGAATATGTCGTTTGGCAATCCGTCAAATATTTTGGTGACCCGCTGATTCAGACCATCGAATTGTCCTAAAAAACTTCAAAAATTGTCAAAAAGTGCGGTCAGAGAGTCCCATTCGGGGATCCGCTGAATGGTTCAAAGATGGGACTCCTGCACCGTTGATTTTAACGCTAGGACTCATTAAAATGTCTTTTTTTTAACTCTTGATGATATTTTTACATTCACAAAAAGGGTTTTCAATCCATTTAACCAAAATACACCTTCCTAATCCTATTTTCACGCCCAATTAACCTTCCCCTTCACTCATTCCAGATTTGTCTGTCAAGGAAGAAGACGCAAATCTTCTATTGAAGAACAAATTTCAATTTATTCCAAGATTTACTTCAAATCCAAGATTTTCTTCTCTTTCAAGGTTTATTTTACCGTGGGTATTTCCTAATCCTAACTATATATACAATCCATGTTAGAAATCATTATTTATTAATTTAAAATGCATAAAATGAGTTGGTATTTAAGAACCTTCTACATTACTACATTGGGTTAATAATTTCTTAAATGGGTCTAGTTAAATCCTTACCGAAATGCTGTAGTTTGATCTAAATCATGAATATTATGTTAAAATGAGTATTTATTGCCATCCTATTGCATGAGTTAATGGATTTTGGAAAAGGTCTTATCTTAACTATTATGAGTCTTTGAATCTCATCATGGGCTATTTAAATTATGATTTCTAATGATATATTCTCATGATAGGCATGCAAGTGTATGAATAATGATTATGGGTTGCCAAGTATGTTATGAATTCATGAAAAATTCTATGAATGTTATGCAAGATCGTGAGCCCTTTGATGTTATATTAAACCCTCTTATGAAAGGAAAATGCTTACTTAAAGGGCTCAAAAATGTTAATGATCTACTCCTACTATGCTATTATGCTCTACAAGTTATTCATGTCATGATTATGCTTATGTTATGTATTCTTTGGGACTAAACTTAGTACCAATGGGATTTAGAGTGGGTGACTATCCCAAGGGTCCTTATAGAAGCTTTACTTTTCATAACTATGTGCCATCATAGGTTATCATTATTTTCTCAAAGTGGGATTATTCTAGTGGATCCAACTAGGTCAAGTTACCCACAAGGTGGGGTATGGTTTACCTTGATAAGTAGACCACTCCTTTTTTTTCAGTGTAGAGGCAACATTGAGATTCTAAGTAGTAGCTTGCGTGGTCCTAATGTCAATTAAGATCTCTTCCCACATATGTATGCTATGTTATGAGATTATGTTTACCTTCCCTGCATATTTTGACTAAGGCGTTGATCATTCAGGTCATATTGAGCTTATTTTCATTGTATATAATTATGCATCTTGTCTATAATGCCTTATAATCTTTTGTTGCATTGCACCCTGTACGTTCCAAGTACTAATGCATACTTTTTGCCTACATGATCTAATTGTGGAGGGACCAGAGCACCTATCCATCTACCTCTTCATGGCTAGTATGATCTATTGAAAAGTTGGTGGTGGTGAGTCCTTCATTCTAAGGACAACACCTATTTTCTATCTTGCTTATGTTAAGACATTATTATCTTGTTACTTTACTTTTGAGAGTGAGCCTGAGATATGTCTTGGCCTTCATTCCACTATGATTAGAGGTATTGTTGGATGACATGATATGTATGATCTATGCAACGCTTATGTATCTATGGGGACTTTTCGGTAGTTCTTATGCCATGTTTTGTCGCTGCTTGTGGTGCATTGGCATGTTAGTGAAAGTCCTAAGTCCCTACTTCGCATAAAGTGCGTCCTATCTCCTTTTTCCTTAGATTTATTTGATGTGTTTGAAGGGTGAAAATTTCCTATCCCTTGTCACCATAGAGTGCGTCCCAAGTCCCAAATCCCCTTAATACTAATGGTTGATGATTGATCCATGCTTCTTAACCAAGGATATGCTTATTTATGTTATGTGGATTGTTTGGGGTACTCTCGAGTTCCCATTCGTCATGTCACGTCTAGGCCCTAGCCTTGGATTGTGACATCTCGCATCCTCCACGGATCCTTTTATTGATGAGTACTACTGTACCAAATATGAACATTGAATGGATCCTACCTCGCTAGCTTGACTGGGGTTGGTCTATACACTTAGTTAAAGATAGTTACTGATGATTCTACTACATAGTTACTATTGGTTCTACTACATATCTTGCATTTATTCTTCACTTGTCATAAGCATAATTGATTGTTTTTTGGGACCCCAGACGTATAGAAGGTCGATTGTGTTATGTTTGCTAGTTGTACCTTCCAAAGGTACGGGCGTTCGATTAGTTAATGTTAATTGTTTGCTGCTATGTGTTCTGCACAATAGCAAAGCAATAGATATATGTTCTGCACGGAGATGCATAATTAATAGAATGTTGATCCCAATTTCTGAAAGAGGAAATATCAGTGGATTGAGTTGTCACTGATAAAAGAAACATAAAAGTTATCAGATTAAGTCGATGGGGACACAAATTTCACAAACATGTGCACTAATCAATTTTCTTCATACCAGTTGTCATGAATGATATTTATCAAGAAGTTAGGCTATTTTTTAAGTCTCTTTCAACAGATAAAATGATGAACATAAACTGACCTTTTATACGCTACCAAGCACACCCATAAAGTTTCAAATCTTATAGGAACCCATTGAGATCCTCCTCGGTCGTTGCTCTCTTTTCTTAGTGATTATATAAGGTTTCCTTGTCTATCATAGAAAAAAAAATCATTAGACTTGTATAAATAGCTTATCAACCAAAAATTAAGAGTCATATCCAAAAAAAAAAAAAAAAAAAAAAAAAAAAAAAAAAAAAAAAAAAGAGGGGACCTTAACAATAAGTTCCTCCCTTGAGGAGTAAGGGTCCATCAAAATCAAGGGACAAAAAGTAGCTATCTTTGCTTCAAATCCTCAGGGACAAACAGAAGATACAAAATAATTCTTCTCCCAAATCTCCCGACAACATCAATTACTATCAAATATAGTTTATCAGTGGTGTTGTACAAAAGAACCTATTAATGTAACATTACTGCAGAAGAGAGGAACATGTAACAAGCAAACATTGGAAACATATGACCCTCTATTGTATTATGTCCAATTGCTATTTGTGTATTTGGTCATGAATGTTTACAAAGACACTAACTTCATGTAAAATAAATTTGCCGACATATTCTGAATGTTTACGCTCTAAAATGTTAGCAGCATTGGACTAATTACAACAAAGGACAAGTATATATCTTTCTTTGTATTTGAAATTACCATTAAAATAGAGTTACTTGGTACAATTTTAACATTATTATTTTGTACTACTCTTTTAAATCTTACTATTTAATTAATGTAGATGGTAGATAAAGACAAGAATAAATCATAAAAGCTCATTAATTCAAAAAAGAAAATAAAGATCAATACTACTTGAAGACCTACTGGGGTTGTGATAGTTGACGACCCCTGCAAGTTAATATCCCACCACAGGCCTTACTTTTAGCTACTAGATAGACACATCAGTCACAAAATGCCTCTGTGGCTTCACTTTTTGATAATTATTCGATATTTGCACCCATGGTGGCACCTAGACCAGCTTATCAAACACTGCGTGGCTATTTACATCTTTGTCATAAGTGTACTATACCATCAACTAGTGTTAGTCAGTGCAATAGTTTCAATACGCTTTCTAATCTTAGCCTTGGATCCAATGACTCAGAGCCAAATACTCCAACAGCTCAGCAATCAGACGCACAAGGTCCATAGCCAGGTGACAGAGACAATACTCGGAGACTCATCATCGAGTCTGTAGGATATAGGTATGATTTAAATATATTACATTATTTATTTATTTAAGTAATTTTTTTAACTTAACTTTCATTCAACTATATTATAAATTTAGGTCCTAGGTTTCTATATTTCTATTGACAAACATGGAATGGGAAAGTTGAAATCTGTCTTTGATGAGCTTTGTTTGTAACATTGTATTTTCCTAATTTTGAAGTCTTAATATTTAATGAGTTCCAATTTCTATATTCTTTGTCCATGAATCATGATGTATCTCCTTGTATAACATTTTTTTCCACTCAAATTGTTTGTGTCAGTTTTATCTTTTAATTCTTTCTATATATTTATGTCTTCATGATTTATATTTATATTTCTAATTATATTTCAAGTTGAACCAATTTGATTCTTTACTTAAATGTTGTAGGATACATCTAGATGAGCGTTTGACATTACCATCTTAAAGTGCATCGTAACACACTATAATGGTTTATACTCAAATAGGAATGTGATTCTATTAAATGCCAAACGCCAGATGTTCAATAAATTTAAGGTAAGAATGTCTATCAACTAAATTCATATAGTATGCATTTAAATTTTTTTATACATTTCTAAATTTATTTTTTATTACAGAAATATAGGCTCTCGAGTATGAGGAACAAATTCAAGTTAACTTCATGTTTAAATCCACGAAGTTGCTTGCTGGCACATTTGTGATTGTCGGAGAAAGAAAAACATTCTCCTTTTTATTATGCTAGATTAGTGGCCAAAGTTACAAGGATAATGGAATATTAATAAAAAAATTAAAAAGAGGAGTGAGATTCAAAAAAGAAGGATCACACATCAGAGAAGGGCAGATCTCTACATATTGGTGGAGCCATCAGTCAGGTAACTAGGAAGAGCAGAATAGTATATTTCCAGAAATTCGGTAAAATAATATTCTTTTTTCTTTTTCGATAAGTAAATTTTGGATATTAGTAGTTTAGAATCCTTATTGTTTTTGAAAAAAAGAGTTGGGTAGGCTAGTAGCTCAGGAAGAGTTATTTAAGGTTACTCACATAAACAAGAACATAAACCCCACAGAAGAAGAAAGATGGATTGAGCCACGTGCTCAAGAGAAATATATAAGAACTTTATTCAAAAAAAAAATTATTGTATATATTTATATTCTTATTTGAAGAGTTCTCCATTTAAATTATAGGATAGATTTGCACAAAAAATTCAAGATTATTATAGTATTCTACCTCTTGAAAGTCAAGACACACCGCTCACACAAAATCTTACAGAGAAATTATGTCTGGAGAGTGCGGGTGTACTAGTTAGAGGGGTTGTCTATGATTATACCGAAAAAGCATATTATCAGAAGATGACTTGATTTTATTGTTCATCATCCTCAGATTTTGATGATATGGGTAGAGCGACAATGTTTACAATGGAGGATAAGATATATTTCCTTGCTGCCAAGCTTTTGGTTGCAGCAGTCGAAAGAGAGAGGAAGAGAGATGCCGAGAATATATCAGCAAGGGAGGAAGAGAAGAAGAGGTATGCAAAGCTTCAGACACAACTGAGATTTCTTTTTGATTTAGCAAAGATTATTCTTTGACGTCCTAGTGAGTCAAGTGAGGGTGATGAGGAGTAGTTGTATTTATTAAACATATCAGACTTAGTGCATATAGTTTGTATACTTTTAAAATTGTTTAATCATATTTTAGGTTAATTTGAAATTCAATTTAATTTGAATTACTTTAAGTATACTTTAAAGTAGCGTAACGTGAATGTATGAAAATATTGTGTTGGCAGCTCTTTTGAAGTTATTTGGTTAAAATATATACGTGGACAACAAAAATAGCAACAATCTACAGCCAATTATGTTGTAGAAAATCGACCACCAGATGTCAGAATTGCAAAAAATAAAAAAATAATAAATAGATAATATTGACTTTCAAAGGTCAGTATATTAAAATCAAAAATAGAAAGTAATTAATAAAAATTCAAAAGTCAAAATTTTAAAAATAAAAATTAATAATATCAACCTCTGGACGTTGGAAGTTCAAAAAAAAAATTAAAAATTAAAACATATCAACTCCTAAAAGTCAAAAATTCAAAAAATAAATAAAAATTAAATAATAGCAACATCAAGAAGTCGCAATATTAAAAAACCTAAAATAACAAAAATAAATAATATTGATCTCTTTTTGTCGGTAATACTAAAATATATATGTTAAATTTTATTATTTAATCAACATCTGGTCAAGAAGATTTAAAATAATTAAAAATAAATAAATATAATACCAACCTCAGGAAGTCGAAGAACAAAAAAAATTTAAAAATCAAATTTACAATTTTTGACTCAAAATTAAAAGCGGACTCAGGAAGTCAGTATTTACTGACCTTCGGAGGTCAGTATTGAAAAGGAACCAAGTTTTTCTGACATCGGCTAAGAAGTAGGTATTTTGGAAATACCAACCTCCGAAAGTCGGTATTCTAGGGTCGATTTTTTTTTGGGCAGTGTTAGATCGTTACTTGTATGGCTTATTTTTGACTTGATGTTGGTGCCACTTATTAGGTTGACTTGGACTAGATTTTAGGATTTATGTCATTTTAGTGGTGATTCTCGTCGCTATGTTCTTGCTTAGTTGACTCCTATAGTAACTTTGTTGGACTTGCACTTTTTGATATGCTCTTTTACTTGATTTCTTTATCCTTACGTCTTATTTCTTCATTCTTCTTATTACTTGTTCTATCTCGATTATTTCTCTGATTTAGTTACTTGTGTTGTACCTTCTTTATTAATATGTTATTTATACTTGTTTTATCTATGGAGCTCAGTTGGTCTATGCCTACTAAGTACCATTTATTTGATACTCACATTATGCACCTTGTAGATCCTAGAACGAGTTCTCATCTTTGATTTGATTTTTGTGCAAGCAGCTTTGCACTTCAGATATTGGAGTGAGCTCCTAGTGTTTGGAGTTATCAATTTTTATTTATTTTGGCTAGGCTAGTCTTATGTTGTATTCAGAAATAGCCTATATTGATATTATATTTTTGTAAAAGCTTTGTACTCCTATTTTGATTAGATATTCGATTATCGACTGATGCCAGATCTTGAGGATGGTT
This sequence comes from Solanum virginianum, assembly GCA_000787875.1. NCBI lineage: Eukaryota > Viridiplantae > Streptophyta > Magnoliopsida > Solanales > Solanaceae > Solanum > Solanum virginianum. Next base: position 53,326 of record DF359059.1, read on the forward strand.
TCTTGTGTAATATATTTATCTTTCTTCTCATTATTGTTAGTTTCTTGCTTCTTATTGCCTTCCACATGATAGCCCGTTACCTATGATTTTGGGATAGAAGTGGGGTTACTTACTGGTGAATTGTAGCAGATACCATCGTGATCTGAGAAATCGGATAGTGACTAACAACCTACTCTGTAACATGGTTCTTGCTTAGTAGGCCTATTCCTTGTCTGGCAGTGATCTGGCATGAAGAAGCAAAAGAGTAAGATGTACGTATAAGAAAAAAAAGTCAAACTTGCCAGATGCATATTTGGTTTAAAATCTCAGTAACTTTCCAGTCCCTCCTTAATTCTCCAATAGGTGAAGAAATGGTGAGCAATATTCCATATTTCACGGCTTTAACCACCTATTTCAGCTGTGCCTTGATCTTCGCCTTTGGCAAACTTCGTGATACCTTAACAAAAGCCTTCTATCATTTCAGTAATCTTCAGGTATATGTGATTGCTTATCTATTTTTATTTCTGTCATGTTTTTTCTATTCAATTTCATATCTTAATTATGTTGGTGCTACGAACGTAACTTGGACGGATATTTAGTATCTCCCTCAGTCTCTAATTAACATAACAATTCTCTTTTATATGATTCTTAAGAAATTAATATTAGTTGGGATAATTGTAGTCCTCAACAACAACAACAACATACCCAGTAAAATTCCACATGTAGGGTCTGGGGAGGGTAGGATGTACGCAGACCTTACCACTACCTAAGTAGAGAGGCTGTTTCCTGGGAACCCTCATCTCAAAACCCATCCGCAGAACGGCCTAGATATGAATTGTAGTCCTCAAGAACAACAATTAAGGATAAAATGGGATTATTTTGTGTGAAATTCTAAAATGATAAATAATTTAAAATAACGATAAATAATTAGAGACGGAACGGAAGGAGACAAGTAACTCTGAAGTTGAGTCTTGTATTGTTCTCTTACAGGGATATGCACCCATTAGCGAAGGACATGAAGATTTCATTATGCAATTGTATAATCGCATTGAGGTAACCTTTAATTATTGTATGTAACTCTAAATGCACAACACTGATGTTTAATCCTTATTAGCTATTTTATGCCCACTGTATTGAAAAGCACCCAAAGGACTTTAATTTGAAGAGATGTACACAAAAACAAGTGATCTAATCACTACAAACAATCTACTAACATGTCCGGGTCACATTGAGTGACTAGCGCATAGGATCCTTATTAAATGTAAGCTTCTTTCTACTTTCTTCTCTAATTAACAACTATTAACATATTTTTAGCAGCTAACGGTAGTGTGGGGCCTATAAAACAGTCCGCTGTAATCAAATGCCGCATGATAATAATTAAATAATCAGTGTATCCCCCTACTATTCAAACCCAAAACGATATCAACTAACCTTCTCATCAGGTGGACAACCTGCCTCAACAACAAAACATTTATAACAGCTCCCAAATTGTTCAACAATTAAAAAAACAAAATTGAACTTGTGGCTATCGATCATCATCTTCTGAATTCTTACGACATTACGTCTAGAATTTCTTATTTAATTCCATAGACAACAACAGGTAGGGAGGGTGTTAGCTTTAAAATCATTTAGTACCTAATAAAGTTATATTTTTATTTATAATATATTAAATTAAAAATGTTTTGATTGAATTTCTCTTGAGCCAATTTGGGTTATATATCATCCTCATTTTTAATGGATTAAATGGATTAGGCTAAAATAGGTTAAGCTAATAAATGAGGGGGTCAATAACCCGTCCGAACTTAAATAAGTTAGGCAAATTGAGCAGATTGAGTTTGATTTTGTCACTCATAATTACAATGATTTCTTGCAACAGTTATTAGATATATTTATTGCAATGGTTATTTTACAAGCGAAACAATTCAAAATCGTTGCAATATCATTTTATGCGACATTTTATTAGGCTATAGAAAAGGTTGTTAAAAGCTATCGCAACCATAATTTTGAAGTTATTACAACAGTTAACTTGTCTATTGCAATGATTTATCGAAGTTGCAACATTATGATAAAAATAATAAATTAATGATATAATAATGTATTTAATGTAGTATACATTATTAATTATATAATAATGTATACTACATTAAAATATGTTTCTAAATCACATTAATCAACATAATTATACTCCAACAATATCCAACTTGTATAAAAGAAAAATATACAATATAATTTTACATTTCCAGAGTTAATTACATACTCTCTTTGTTCACTATTAGATGTCAAAATTTTTCTAATTCGGTTTTAATTTTACTTGTCATTTTGAAGAAATCAAGATAGGACAATTTTTTTAGTTTACCTATTTTACCCTTAGTTTACGTACAAAGTTAAATGCTTTTGAAAAATGTAGCACTTTTTGAAAATTTCCAATGATCAATTCATCGTTACATTACGTAGGCAATATTTCTTGAAAAAACAGAAGTATTGTTAAATGAAGACGCTTCTACTTGCCATTGTATTGATAAGTATTAAATGTATTAGAATTCGAAATATGACTTTAATAAATATTTTTACCAATTAATAGGGGTAAAATAATAACATTATTATACTAATCATTGTTTTCTTAATAGCTATGTCAAACTAAAATTTGACATCTAACATAGTGAATAGAGGGAGTACATAAGTTAATGGAAAGTTCTAAAATGAAAGATTCCTATAACATGTAAAAGTATCGTAACAGTCAACCAACATTAGGCAATATCTTCGTTATTTTCGTACCTCTCTTGTTCATTTTCTTTTCTAGAAAAAACAAAAAATGCAAATGAAATGATAAATAAATAACTGACTTAAAATAATCAGCAACATACACCCACAAATATACTCTAACAAGTAATGTTGCCTCTGTTGAGAAAGGACCCAAACGCAATATTGCAAACCTTAGTACAATACCCCAGCCATACTAGCTAATTATGCAAGAACTTGAATTCCCAGCGTTAGATCACCATCTTGTGAGTTTTTACAATTACTATGTGTAGAATTTTTTTAATTATTCAATTCTATAAACAAGGAGAGGCGGAGAGGGGCAGAATCCTACCTCAATTTCTGGGAATTTAACCTTCTTCACTTCTTTAACACCTTATACTTTCCCATAGAAAAAAAAATGAAAACACAACTTAAGAACAACGAAATTTTAAAGAGGCGACCTAGAAAGCTTTTACTTTAAGAAATGTCCCATGAATTGTATACTTACATGCTCTTCATCGGCCTCTTCCAAGTTAAAACCAAGTAAAATACATATCAAAGACTCAATCTGATCTTGAGAAAGAAGAAGAAAACCCCAGGAACCGTCAAGGGAGGCCAAGGAGGGAGAGAGAGAGACCAAGTAAACACATATCAAAAACTCAATTTGATCTTAAGAATGAAGAAGAAAACCCCAGGAACCATCAAGGGAGCTCAAGGGAAGCCAAGAAGAGAGAGAGAAGCCTATTAACATATCAAGCATACATAAGGAAAGAAAAGAAACAAAATATAAAAGTACTCATGGAAATATCTGAGAGTCATGGCATAACAAAAGAAGAAGTAAAGATGACATGGACTCTTTTACATCACTTATTTGAAAAGCCTCTAAAACATAGATGAGATGCTAGAGCAGGTTCCGATTTACTCAAAATCTAGAATGGACTCAAAGAAAGTAAACCAAATCAAAGTAGATCATAAGACCGTATGCGAATTATGAGGACTCACCACTACGATCTTCAAAGATAGCTCTAACTATGTGGATGATGAGAATGCTCATCAATCCTTATATTATAACACAATGTAGGCAAGAAAATTATGTATTAGTACTTTGAATGTACTAAGTATGTGAGCAATGCAATAAGTCATGGCATGCAATTGGCCAATGAAAAATAACATGATAAATGAGCCATTAAAACATAATTAAAGCATAGGCGAGGTCAATGCGTAATGAAATCATCATGAAAATCACAAGAGGACATCAACCGTAAATAATCAAAACATAAGTCATACGAGGACATAACATATGTGAATAGCAACCATAAAAAGAGAAATCTACTTGTCAAGGTAGACTATACCCTGCTAAGCGGGTGTTATAAACATGTGCTATATGTGGATCCACTAGCTAGACCATATTAACAAAAATCCTACGCTTGCACGTAGTTATAGGACTAGAGATTGCTACTAAGGACCCTTTAGGTTGACTCCCCAATTCAAAGTCTACTCAGTGCTAAGTCCAAATCTCATGGAATGCTTATTGTAATCATTAATCATACTTATCAAAGAATCATAAAACTTGTCATCATAGTTCATACTTATCATAAATCATAGGGCTTAACATGAGGAAAGGCAATCAATAGCCACCAATTCATTTCATAAAATGTGTTTATAGAATAACTCATTTAATTTATATATGATTCATGTAATGTGGGTGTAGGCCTTTCAGCAGTATGAATTCTACCTCCATACAGAGGGTTATTGGATCTTAAGTCACCTTTTTCATAAGCTTACTTGAAAGACTTGTCAATTCATAATCATAACTTATAGTGAGAACTAAGGTAAAAGTGGGTCCTCTTGTAATCAACTTAAAATCATGTAGTTGAGAAAAAACATACATAATATATAAAATATCATAACTTAAAACATAATTGAAAAACCCACATTGAATTTCATGAACTCTAGATAGCATGTAAGAATAATTTGCATGAAAATTCTTGAAATCATGTAATTAACAATAATTAATGTATGATTAGATTAATAATCACGACAAAAAATTTAATTCATGTAATTAAATAATAAATCATAAAAACTCATAAAGTTCATACTTGAAATTGGTAAAAAAAATTGAGATTTCTTCCGGATCCATTGATAAAAGAGACAGATGGACGAATACCCTCATACCTTGAATGAATTGCTTGAAAAAGTCTAAAAAAATTAATAGTAGAATTGAAAGAACCTAGATTATTTTTGGGGAGATCCTTTGAAGAAGATGAACTTGGAGAGAATTTACGATTTTAGATGAGAAATTTGAGAAAGGAGTGAAATGGTAGTACAAAAATTATTATAGGTAGATATATAGGGTCAAAACAACATAGTTTAGTGGTTAGGAAGGTAGGTAAGAACCAAAATGCCCTTAATTTATTTCTGCTAAGTAGGGACTACGGACCCTGTCTATGGGTCATAGACTCTTTTACGGCTCGTACATATAGTCTGTAGAACCTAGGCCCCTAAAATGCCATCTAAAAATCCCATCCACCCATTCTATGGGCTCAATCTGTCTTTTACTGCTCATAGAATCCTTCAGTAATTAAAGTATTGTGACCCCTTGAAACTGGACCAAACTACTCAAAAACATGACTCATAAAAAAATTGGAGGTTCGTAAATGCTTGGTCATGAAATTGTCAAAGAATTCAACATTTGCCTAAGTATTGGGGTGATCTATGAACCTTAAATATAGCCTGTAGAACAATGTATGACCCATCTTGTTGGGTTGTACAAAAAGAACTGAGGCTCCAGTTTTTGTCCAACTTCCAGGTCTTTTGTATGACACCATTCTATGGATCATATTTCCTTCTATAGTTCATAGTCCTTGCTCGTGGATCAAGCCATTTTTCAGAAAAATTTCTCAAACCTTATTGGACATTTACAACACACATCTACGACTTGTAGACACATCTATGGCCCATAGATCGAGTTCATGGTGACTGCATGAGAAATTCTTTTTTTAGAACTTTTTCTTCTTATCTTGGCTTTCCAACTTTAAGAATATTATAGTATCTCTCCCTTGAGAATATTCGTCCTCAATTAGGATAAAAGTTGGCATAAGTAGAGTAGAACGGATATCTAACAGCCCAACACGAATGCAATAAATCAATTTAAATGTAAAAAATATGAAATCTTCAACTTGCATAAAACATAGCTTAAAACTAATTTCATGGACATTCATGCATATGGAATGATATGGCAAAGATGAAACATGGGAATTAGTATGATTAGGTCATGAAGAACTAAGTACCTTGGGATAAAATGGAAGAAAAAAGATAAAGATAACGATTCATCATATCCGCTTCGACTTTTCATATAGCATTTTCAACTTCTTGATTCTTTCATAATATCTTAACAGATACCACTTGCTTATTTCTCAACTTCTGGGCTTGCCGGTCTAAAATTTCAACCAGAATCTTTTCATAAGTCAAAATATCTTTAACACCCATACTCTCCAAAGGCAGAATTAAGCGATGATCACCAACATATTTTCTTAATAAAGACATATGAAACACCAAATGCACTGATACCAATTTTGAATGTAAATATAACTCATAGCCACCTTTTCAAATGCCTCAAAATATGATATGGACCTATATATCAATGATTATGCTTTTTTTTTTCTTATTAGAACACATTATATCCTTCATGGGTGAAGTTTTCGAGTTGGTCCAATCATCAACATTGAATTCAAACTCCTTTCTCCTCAAGTTCAAATATGATTTTTTGATGACTTTGGACAACCTTTAACCTTTCTCTAATGAGTCTTACCATTTCTATGGCCTCAAATACCAATTCGAGTCTTATCAAAGTCACTTTACCTACTTCAAACCACCCAACGGGAGACCTACATCTCCTACCATATAAAGCTTCAAAAGGATCCATTTGGATGTTAACATGATAGCTATTATTGTAAGCAAGCACTATCAATGGTAGGTGATCATCTAATTATCCTTAAAATCAAGAACGCATTCCCTCTACATATTTTTCTATGTTTGGATTATTCTCTCAGCTTTTTCATCATTTTGAGGGTGAAAAGTGATATTTAACTTAATCCTTATACCAAGACCCTTTTGAAAAGTCTTATAAACATATAAAACAGATTGAGTTTCTTGATCTAAGATAATAGACAAAGGCACACTATAGAGTTTTACCAATTCTCAAATATACGTCTTTGCATAATCATCGACAAAGTCAGAAGTCTTAAATAGTAAAAGATGCATTGACTTTGTCATTTTATCCACTACAACTCAAATTAAATCATTTTGTGTATGGGTATGAGTCAACCCTGCTACAAAGTCCATATTTATATCCTCGAACTTTCAAGTGCTATCTCAATATCTTGGGCTAAACCTCACGACCTTTTATGTTCTGCTTTCACTTGTTGACAATTTGGAAATTTTGCCACTTGTTTTGTCTTTCTTCATACCATTTTACCAATACACATTCCTAAATTTCTATACATTTTGGTAGATCTCAAATCAATATAATACCGAGAATTATGGGTTTCACTTAATATCATGTCCTTTAGTCCATCAACAATGAGAATACATGGACAACCTTAGTAACAAAGTACCTCATCTCTCCCTTAAGAGAAAACCTCAATCTTCTTTTCAGCAACTAACTTCTTCAACTCAACTATAATCAAATCCATTTGCTGTTTTTCTTTCAAATTTGCCACTAGAAATGATTCCAAACCATTGTGAACAAGTACACCACCCTCATTGGATTCAACCATCGGACACCTAGACGGGCTAACTTATGTAGATCTTTAACCAATTCTTTCCTTCCATCCTCAGCATAAGCGGCGCTATTCATCGATAATAATCTTAGAGAATCAGCATATTAGCCTTACTCGAATGATATAACACACTCATATATTAATATTTTAATAGCTTTAGCCATTTCTTTGCTGAAGGTTCAAGTCCCTTTTGAATACATATTGTAGGGCTTATGATTGGTGAATATATCAATATTCACACCATAAAAGTATTGGCGCTAAATTTTTAAAGAAAAGGTAATTGTCTCTAACTCAACACCATGAGTGGGATAATTCATTTCATGCACTTTAAGTTGTCTAGAGCCATACATTATAACCTTACCATGTTGCATGGACCAAACTACTCAAAAACAAGGAGTTGAAGTAAGGTGAGTGTCACTCATCTGACCATTAAAATTTTACCTTATTTTGCATCAACTTTGTCAAAGATGATACTATAGATGAGAACCCCCTTAAAAATCTTCTACAATACTCAAAAAAACCTAGAAAACTCTGAATATCTGGTGGCGACAAAGGTCTAGACCAAATTCTTGACCACTTCTATTTTTGGTATCTACTATGATACAATTATCGAAAATAATGTCACCAAGAAACGCCATCAAGATTAATCAAAATTCACATTTACTAAACTTAGAAAATAATCGACGATCTATCAATGTTTGTAATACAATTCTTAAGTGACCCTTATGCTTTTCCTCACTCTAGTAATAAACCAAAATATCATCGGTGAAGACCACCACAAATGAGGGTTCCCAGGAAATAACTTCTCTACTTCTATGAGGTACTGGTAAGGTCTGCATACATTCTACCATCCCCAGCCCCACTTGTGGCATTCCACTGGGTATGTTGTTGTTATTGTTGAGGACCACCACAAACATATCCAAGTATGGTGACTACCCAATTAATCAAATCCATGAAGGTTGTGGGTGCATTTGTTGACCCAATTGACATAACTAAAAACAAAAATGACCTATCTTGTTCTAAAAGCCATCTTTGAAATATTACACTCCCTTACCCTTAATTGATGATAATAGAGTTTGAGATTAATATAGAGAAATAGCTTACACCTTGGAGTTAATCAAACAAATAATTAATTCTCAGAATAGGATATTTGTTCTGGATAGTAACCTTATTCAATTGTCGATAGTCGATGTACATTTGAAGTGATCTATCATTTTTTTAAAAATAACATGGGAGGACCCCATCATGAAATGCTTGGACTTATGAAGCCCTCCAGCAAATCTTTCTATTGGTCCTTTAACTACTTAAGTTCTACCAATGCCATTTGATAAGGAGGAATAGAGATAGGTTGAGTATCAAGAAGGAGATCTATACCAAAATAATTTTTCTTTTTAGAGGAACACCAGTAGATTATTGAGGAGCACATTTGAAAATTCATTTACAATAGGAACTAACTCAAGGGTAGAGGTTTTGAAATTAGTATTCCCAACCCATACTAAGTGATATATGCAACCCTTAAAAATTATTTTCTAAGTTTAAGGCACAAAATGAATTGACCTTTGAACACATAATCATTTTTCTTTCATATTAGGATTGGCTCATTAGAGAATTGGAACTTAACCATTTAGGTTCTACAATCAATAGAAGCAAAACATGTATGACGCAAATCCATACGAAGAATAATCAAAATTAGTCATCTCAACTCAATTATATCATATGGAGTAACTTTATAAAACACAAAAAATGAGCAATTTCTATAGATTCTTTTGGTTAAGACCCAATCACCAATAGGGGAATAAACTCAGAATGATTCTAATATGATTTTGAGGGACATGTCAAATCTCATGGCCATATAAGGGAATACAAAAGATAGACTAACACTAGGGTCAAAGATGCATACACATCAAAGCGGATGACTTGTAATATCCTGTAACCACGTCTCACGAATCCTTATAATTTTGTCAGGTTTGAAGTGCATAAAACCTATTTTGGTGCTAACCACCACTACCCAAAGTAGTAGAATTACATTGTTGCACCTGTTGCCCTGAGTAGTAGATTGGCCTTGGGGACGACCATCTCTCCCCTTGTTAGTAACACTAGGGCAATTGCCTAGTGTCCCACCTTCCCACATCTATAGCAAGCATTGGTTTTGACCAAGCATTTACCTCTATGGCTAGTAACAAACTTAGGACAAGCATCAAAATCATATCCATTAACACTGCCACCTTGTTGTTCAGGGTTGGGCACCCCATCCTTTTTAAACCTTTGACCGAAAGCTTATGAAGAACTTTGGTTGCAGAAACTTTTACCTTATTAAAAATGGTCATTTCCATCATTAGATATTTGTTGTAGGAAACCACCATCAAATTGAGCCTGCTTGGACTACCTAAATCTCCTTTATTTGAGTTTTTTCCCTTTAATTTGTTTGGCATAGGTCATCAATCTAGAGATCTCTATCTCCTTGATAAGCATAGTGGTCTACATATTTTCACAACCAAGTCTGACATTTGCAAAATGAACTTTCTAATATGAGCTCTAGAGTTAGCACCAATGTGGGAGAATACATAGATAATTTCATCAACATGAGGACATAATCCCTCACACTCATATTCTCTTACTTAAGATAGATGAATTGTAATACTTTTGCCTCCCTCAGCTCTAGTAGAAAGAAACAATCAACTAAAGCAACTTTGAAATTTTCCCAACCTATGGAACCTTCATTAACTCTTTGCCTTCTATTAATTGAACCACACATGTGAAACACTAAGTTAATAGGTTAGAAACTCTTCCTTCTTCTCCAATGACACACCCATGATAGCCATGATATTGTACATCTCCTTAATAAAACCTTGTGGATCCTCATCTACCTTAGACAAATAAAATTTGAGAGGGTTCATTCTCATAAAGTCTTATCCCTTGAGGCCAATAAAACCATATTTGAAGGACTACCTTCCATTGATTGACTTGAGTATTCATAGCTTGGGTAAGCAAGTAGTTCAAAACTCGTGATTGGTTACTTAATTGTCCAATGGGTCATTAGGGGATTATCCCTCACTTGTATCATCTCCTCTTTACATTGTTGCACTTCATGAAGGCAATTCAGAAATCATAAAGGAATAATCGTTAGACGAGGAGCCTTAGATTACACTTTATCAAATGACATAGATCATGAAAGAAGTGAAATATTTCCTAAATACCTCATTGCCTCCTACTTATAGATGTGGTGTACTTCATATTCATGAATAAGACTCTACTCAATGTGGCTTTTAGACACCCTAGGACACCTAAACCTTGTACTCTAATACAAAGTTTATCATGACTCAAGCTAAGTGCTATGTATGATATGGTGATTGGGATTCCCGAGGAAACCCCATCAAAACCTCTTCACATATCAAACATACATAAGGCAAGAAAAAAGAGAAAGTATGGAAGTAATTATGGAAATGTCTAGGAGTCATGCATGACAAAAGAAAAAGTAAATACAACATAGAATTTTTTATATCATTATCTAAAAAGCCTCTAAAATATAAATAAGATGCTAGGACAAGATCTATCTAACTCGAATTCTAGAATGGACTGAAAAAAGTAAACCAAATTAAAGTAGCCCATAAGACCATCCTTGAATCATAAAGACTTACCATACTTTGATCTTCAAGATAACTCTAACTGCATGGAAGATGGGAATGTTTATAAACCTTTCAATTATAGCATAATATAGACAAGGAAAATATGGGTTAGTGCTTTGAATATACTAAGTATGTGGCCGATGTAATAAATTATGTATCATGGCATCCAATTGACCGATGAAAAATATCATGATAGTTGAGCCACTAAAATATATATAAATTATAGGTGGATGCATGAGTTAGGTATAGGATGTATTTTCCTTTCCTGTGTTCTCATTATCTATCTTATATGTGTTAGTTATATCGTATTTACTTATTGCCATATTCTATTCATAACTAGTCACTCTTTGTGTTCCCTTCTCTTTCCTTTTTTGTCATATCTAGTCCATTCTACTTATGGGTTTTGAGATGAGGGTTCCCAGGAAATAGCCTCTCTACTTCTATGAGGTAGTGGTAAGGTTTGCGTACATTCTACCCTCCCCAGACCCCACTTGTTGGATTATACTGGATAGGTTGTTGTTGTTGTTTGTATAGGTGTGGTCAATGCATAATGAAATAATCATGGAAATCATAAAAGGACATGAATCATAGATAATCAAAATGTGAGTCATAAGAGAACATAATATATGTGGAGTAGCAACCATGATTGATGATAAGACAATGCAAGCTATTACATGGAATCTTGATGTCTCACCATATAATGGAAAAAGGAGAATCTACTTGCCAATATAGACTCTACCTATCACGATTCAAGCTAGACCCTAGGTGTGACATAATGATCAAACTTTGGAGGACTCCAACCAAGTCATTTTAGCATATCAAACATAAGCATACATAAGATAATTAAAGCAATTAGGCTAAGGCATAGACGCATAAATAAAATCTCAAGAGAATCTTAATAGAGCAAAGAAATATAAAGCAATATGCCTGAATAAATGGACATATGCTTGATGTCTAAATATGCCTCTACTAATATATGCAGGGGCATAAAATAAGTTCCTAACTTATCCTCAATGTAAGAAAATATAGTAGTTTCAAAGTAACAACATAGTCCACAAGATAATAAGAAAGCAACATAATAGGATTGCCCTTCAATTATGAGGACTTACCAATCAATCTTTAAGCCAAGTCCAAGCTAACCACGAGTGTAGTGAGAAGGAGTGTCTAACCTTACATTATAATATAAAAGTATGTGTTAGTACTTTAAATATACATACATAAATAGACACGAAATAATATGATACATGAGTCATGAGATGCAAGACTACTAAATGAATAAAGCATGAGAAATAAGCATAAGTATAAGTAAAGCATAGAGTCAATGCATCAAATATGATGTAACACATACATTGAGAAGAAAGAGGATACTTTCATAAGGTAGACTCCGTGAGAACCTTTAATATCATGAATTATATGTGGATCCACTAGCTAATCCAATAAGGCAACCTATGTAGGTATGTGGTTTTCAGCTAGAGGTTGCTACTAGGATTTCCTTAGAAGGCAAACCTTCATCTTCCGAATCAAATCCCACCTCAAGCCTTTCCAATGCTAGATCAAATCCCAATAGCATAGAACTTGTAAATCAATAAAACATATCATAAGCTTGACATCATTAAGTTATCATCATAATAGAGTAGATTATTAAAACTTTGGTGATTCAAGTAATGTGATAATTGTACTTATCATACCTTGAATCCATGATTATGTTAGAAAATTCTGTCACCAACTTTTCTTCATTCTATAAGGAACTTATATTAAGCATAATTACATATTTTTATGAAGCTTGATTGAAGTCCTTTCTCATTCATGAGCATAGTTCAATAGAAAAATTAGGGTAACTTTCATGAGCAGAGGGAGAGCGATTGGACCCGCTGAGATTACGATGGATTTTTAGAAGAGCATGGGTAAAGATGGTATTGAGTAGTTTACTAGGTTATTTAAAGCTATTATGAAGATGTCTAAGATGCCCAATGAATGGAGGAGGAGTACAATGTTTCCATTATAAAAGAACATGGGTGATATTCAAAACTGTAACAATTACAAGGGTATCAAGTTGTTAAGCCACACTATGAAGGTATGGGAGGGAGTGGTGGAGTTGGAGGGGTAAGAAAGGAGTGTCTAATTAGAGAATCAGTTTAGATTTATATCGGGGCAGTCGACTACTGAAGCAATTCATCTTATTTAGAGATTAGCGGAGAAATATAGGGTGAGAAAGAGGGACATTCATATGATGTTCATTGACTTGGAGAAGGCCTATGATAAAGTTTTGAGGGATGTGCTATGGAGATGTCTAGAGCCAAAGGTGTTCTAATAACATATATTAGGGTAATAAAGGATAAGAATGATGAAGCCAAAAACTCGAGTAAGAATAGTGGGAAGAGACTCAAAGTATTTCCCTGTTGAGATGGGACTTCATCAATGATCTATGTTGAGCCCTTTTCTTTTTGCCTTAGTAATGGATGAGCTGAAATAGTCTATCTAGGATGACCTGCCATAGTATATATTATTTACAGATAGCATAGTACTGCTTGATGAGACTCGAGTTAAAGTTAATGTTAGATTAGAGGTTAGGCATACTTTGGAATCCAAAGGGTTTAAACTAAGCAAGACCATAACAGAATACCTGGGGTGCAAATTTAGTATTGCGAGAGATGAAGCAGACGTAGAAGTCATGCTTGCCACTCAACCTATTTCAAAGAGAGAAAACTTTAAGTATCTTGGGTCCATTATCCAGAGTAGTGGCAATATCGATGATGATGTTACACATCGTATTAGGTTAGAATGGACGAAATGAAGGCTTCTCTCTGGAGTATTATGTGATAATAGGATACCATATAATGTTAAAGATAAGTTTTACAAAATAGTGGTTAGACTGTCTTTGCTTTATGGGATGGCGTGCTAGCCAACTAAAAACACATACGTGCAGAAGATGCAGGTCACAGATATGAGGATATTAAGATGGATGTGTGGATATACCAGGAGTGATAAGATTAGGAATGAGACCATTCGAGAGAAGTTAGAGGTGGCCCACGTGTCTGACAAGAATAGGGAAGCGAGATTGTGATGGTTTGGACATGTGCAGAAAAAAAGTATTGATGCACCTATTAGGAGGTGCAAGAATTTAGATTTAGGGGTTACACAGAGGGAAAGAGGTAGACCGAAAAAGTATTGAGGGGAGGTAATCATACAAGATATGGAGAAATATTATCTCACTAAGGATATGACCTTAGATAAAAAGGAGTGGAGGTTGCATATTAGGGTAGAAGGCTAATAGGCTAGTAGGGAAGGTTCATGTATGGCCTTATGATTTAGTAGATTAGTAGAAGTAGTCTTTATATCCTGTGTTGTCATTATCCATCTTATATTTGTTACTTTTTCTTATTTACATACTATCATTTTGCTTTTCATTATTAGTTGTTTTCCTTTTTTTTCCTTTTCTTTTCCCTTCTTTTCCATGTTTAGTATCTTCTGCTTATAAGCTTGATTTTTGAGATGAGGGTTTTTCGAAAATAGTCTCTTTATTCTCTTGAGATAGTGGTAAGGTCTACGTCTTTCTACCCTCTCCAGACCCCACTTGTGTGATTCGACTAATGTTGTTGTTGTTGTAACTTAGTGAAATCATGGATAAATATGAGAAGTAATATCAACTGAAGTGATAAATAAATGAATCCATAAGGAAGTTCATAAACCTTAGATAACATTATAGAGAATTTACTTCCAAATCATTAAATCATGTAATTGACATCAAATCATGCGTAAATAGACCAATTAATCATAATATAAATAATAATTCATACAATTGAATGAAAATCATTAAAACACATAAATTTCATCCTTTTAAATGATTGAAAAAGTTGAAACTTCTTTGTGCGCCATGGGTGAAAGAGACCCATGGATGAATACCCACATAACATGAGGAGAAATCCTTGAGAAAACTTGAGAATTAATTGTGAAATTTGAAAATCCTAGTTGACCTTCAATGGAGTCTTGTAAGAGAAGAAACTTGGGAGTCATTTTTGAAATTGGAAGAATTTTGGGATTATGGAGAAATTATAGTACAAAAACATTTATTAGGGTAGTTATAGGTCTAAAAGAAAGCAGTTTAGGGGTTATGAGGGAATGAAAGTACCAAACTACCCTTCATTAAACATTGTCGGACAAGTTCTATGGTTTGCAGTTCCTTGTACAAACTATATAATCTATCTATGGAAATCAGATAGAAATTTTGTGTTGCAGATTGTCAATCATGGAATCACTACTACAGACCGTAGTTCTATCAACGGGCTATAAGATTTTCTCATGAAACTTTCTAGATTTTCCAAAATTTTCTAAGTGTTGAAATGTTCTGTTTAGATCAATCACGACCTGTAAATCCTTCTTCAACTCATTTTGTATGTCCGTAAAAACAACTCTTGCAACTTTTCAAATTTCAAATATCTATGAATCTATTTTACGAGTCGTGATCCATTCTACAGTCTATAATACCTCCTCATAGAAACCAGAATTTTATAGAATGTTTTCAAACTTCCAAGTGCCATCGACTAGAATCATTTATAACCCATGGTTTGTTCTACAACCCATAGATGGCACTCATAAAACCTACACCAGAAACTAGATTCCTGCATTTTCTTTTTAATCATAACTTTTTAACTTATGGGGTATTATAATATCTCCCCTTTGGGAACATTTATCCTTGAATGAGATAAAAACTAGCTTGAGTAAAATAGAATGGATATCTAACAACACAACATGAATGAAATAACAACAACAACAACAACAACATACCCAGTAAAATCCCACAAGTGGGGTCTGGGGAGCCTACAATTCTAATTCGTGCCCTCCATTTCTTCCTATCTAGGGTCATGTCCTCAGTGAGATTAAGTTTCACCATATCATGTCTAATCAGCTCCCCCCAGTACTTCTTCGGTCTACCTCTACCCCTCTGAGTATCTCCTAAAACCAACCTCTCGCACCTCCTAACAGGAGCATCGATACTCCTTCTCAGCACATGTCCAAACCATCACAGTCTCGTTTCCCTCATCTTCTCAGCTACTGGGGCCACCTCTAGTTTCTCTCGAATGGTCTCATTCCTAACCTTGTCACTTCTGGTGTGACCACACATCCATCTCAACATCCTCATCTGTGCAACATGCATCTTCTGGACATATGCATTCTTGATTGGCCAACACTCCACCCCATACAACAAAGATGGTCTAACCACCAATATGTAAAACTTACCTTTGAGTTTAGGCGGTATCTTCTTATCACACAGTACTCTAGATGCAAGTCTCCATTTGGTCCATGCTGCCCCAATATGGTGTGTGAATCATCATCGATATCACCACTATTCTGGATGATGGACCCTAGATACTTAAAGTTTTCCCTCTTGGGAATAGGTTGAGTGGCAAGCCTCATATCACAGTTTGCTTTATCCCACTGAACACAGAATTTACACTCCAAGTATTCAGTTTTGGTCCTACTCAACTTGAATCCTTTGGATTCCAAGGCCTACAATAGGAATGAAATAATGTGATTTAATTGCCCAATACTCATGATATTTCAAAACGTACATATAACATAGCTTAAAATTAGTTTCATGAACATGCATGCATATGAAATGATATGAAAAAGCTGAAAGTTGGAAATTTGAAGGATTTGATTATTAATAACTAAGTATCTTGCTGGAATGAAAGAAAAGAGATAAGTCCCTTCATTATATCTGCTTTCGCTTTTCATGTAGCACCTTCAACTTTTTGACTCCCCCATAACACCTTAACGGATGCAACTTCCTTACTTCTCAACTTCCAGACTTGCTGGTCTAAAATTTCAAGTGGAACCTCTTCATAGTCCAAACTCTCTTTAATACCCATACTTTCCAATGACACAATAGATTTAGGATCACCAACACATTTCCTCAACCACAACACATAAAACACCAGATGTACCAATGCTAACTCCAATAGTAAATCTAACTCATAGGCCATCTTTCCAATACGCCTCAAAATCTAATATGGACCCACATATCAGGAACTAAGCTTCCTTTTCATACCAAAATATATCACACCCTTCATGGGTGAAATTTTCTAGTAGACCTAATTGCCAACAACAAATTCAAGTTCCCTTCTTCTTACATCTGAATATGACTTTTGTCGACCATGAGAGGCCTTTAACATTTCTCTAGTGTTCCTCACCTTTACATAACCTCAAATACCCACTTGAGCCCTATCAATACCACCTCACCTACTTTCAATCACCTAGGAGAAAACCTGCATCTCTGAAGATATAAAGCCTCCAAAGGAGCCATCTCAATGCTAGAATGATAATTTATTGTAAGAAAACTCAGTCAATGGTAGGTGATTATCTCAATTTCTCATAAAATCTAGCGCACATACCCTCAACATAACTTTCAAAGTTTGAATTATTTTTTCAGCTTGTCCATCAGTTTGAAAATGAAAAGAGGTGCTTAGATTAACCTTGGTACCAAGATTTTCTTTACTATAATCCAAAATAATATAAAAGGACATAACATGAAGCTTCACCAACTCTTGAATATACATCTTTGCGTACTTTTTGGCACTATAAGAAGTCTTAATTAGTAGAACATGAGTTTATTCAGTCATTCTATCTAGCACAATCTAAATAGAGTCATGTTGTTTATGGGTACGAGAAAATCCCATTACAAAGTCCATATTCACATCCTTTCACTTTTAAGTGAGTGTTTCAATATCTTGATATAGACCTCTTGGTCATTGGTATCCTACTTTCACTTGTTGATAATTTGGACATTCTGCTACAAATCTTGCTATGTCCTTCTTCATGACATTCCACCAATACACCTCTCTTAAATTTCTACACATTTTGATGGATCTCTGATGAATAGAATATCAAGAACTATAGGTTTCGCTTAATGTCATCTTCTTTAGGCCAACATTGCAAACACATCCATGTACCTCTTAGGAGAAAACCTCAATTTTGTTTTGTGGAAACCAACTTGTTCAACTCAAAAACCATATTCATGTCTTCCCTTACTTTCACATCCCCCACTAGAGAGGATTCTAAACCATTATGGACAAGTGCACCACCCTATTTTGAGTTAACCAATTAGACACCTAAATGAGCTAAATTATGCACATCTTTAACCAACTCCTTTTTTTTCATCCTCAACATGGGAAACACTATTCATGGACATTCTACTCAAAGCATCAACAATCACATTTGCATTGCCCGGATGGTACAACATAGTCATGTCATAATCTTTTAACAGTTCAAGTTATCTCCATTGTCGAAGGTTCAAGTCCCTTTGGTTGAATACATATTGTAGGCTCTTATGATCAGTGAATATATCAACATGACATGCCCTCCATAAAGACAGTGATGCCAAATCTTTAAGAAAAACACAACCACCGCCAATTCAAGATCATGAGTGGGATAGTTCCTTTCATGCACCATGAGTTATCTAGAGGCATATGCTATGATATTACTATGTTGCATCAACACGCACCTAAGACTAACCCGTGAGGTGTCACAATAAATGACAAATTCATTTAATCCTTCTGATAATGACAAGATAGGTGTTGAAGTAAGATGATCTTTCAAAATTTGAAAATTTTTCTCACACTTATCCGACCATTAAACTTTCACCTTTTTTTGGGTCAACTTAATCAAGTGTGATTAGATGAATGAAAATTCCCCTACAAACCTTCTATAATATGTGGCAAAACCTAAAAAACTTTGAACACTGAAGGAGAGAAAGATCTAGACAAATTCTTCACTGCTTCCATTTTCTTAGATTCAACCATTATACCTCTATTGGAAACAATGTGACCTAGAAATGCCAATGATCTCAACCAAAATTCACACTTGCTAGATTTGACATATAATTATCGGTACCTCAAAGTTTGTTACACTATTCTCAATGACCTATATGCCCTTCCTCACTTTGAGAGTAAACCAATATATCATTAATGAAAACCACCATAAATATATCTAATTAAGGTTTGAATATCCATTCATCAAATTCATAAAGACTGCAAGAGTATTTGTTAAGTCGAATGACATAACCAAAAATTTAAAGTGACCCTAACTTGTCCTCAAAGACATCTTTGGAATATCACACTCTTTACTCTTAATAGGTGATAACAGACTAGAGGTCAACCTTAGAAAATTAGCTTGCATCATGGAGTTGATCAAACAAATTATTGATTCTCAGGATAGGATATTTGTTCTTGACCACCTTATTCAATTGTCGATAGTCAATACACATTCAAAGTGAACCATCCTTATTTCTAAAAAATAACATAAGAGCACCCCATTGTGAAATGCTTGACCGTATAATGTCCTTATCAAACAAATCCTTCAATTGATCCTTTAACTCTGTAAGTTACATTGGGTCCAAACAGTAAGGAGAAATAGAGATAGGCTGGGTATCAAAAAGAAGATCATACCAAAGTCAATTTTCCTTTCAAAAGGAATTCCAAGCAGGTCTGTGGAAAGGCATCAAGAAATTTATCAATAACTGGACTGACTCGAGAGTAGGAACTTTGGAATTTGTATCTCTAACCCACTAGATGGTAGATGCAATCCTTAAAATCATTTTTCGAGCTTTAAGGCATAATGGGAATTAACCTTTGAATAAGGAATTAGTACCCTTGCACTTAGTATTGGCTCATTTAGAAATTAGGATCTAACCTCTCGAGTTATACAATCAATAGAAGCATAAAAAGCATGAAGTCAATTCATGCCAAAGATAACTTCAAAGTCAGTCACTTCACGTTCTATAAGGTCACACAAAGTCACTTTATAGAAAATTTAAACTGGGCAATTTCTATATACTATCCTAGCTGATATTGAATCATCGACAGGGGTATAAAATGAAAAATACTCTAATAAGACCTCAGGAGCACATCAAATCTCATACTATGGTAGGAAGTATCAAAAGACAAATTGACTTTCGAATCTAGAAAAACATACACATCAAAATTAAAGAACTACAACATACCAATGAGTACATCAACCAAATCCTCTATATCTTAGTGAACTTGTAGGGCATAAAACTTATTATAGCACTGACCACCACCACTCAATCCTGAAGCGGCACCCTGCTAAGTTTGTTGGTCTATAGTAGTTCGAGTTTGAGTCTGTGCTACCTCTTCCCCTATAATCCTTAGCATGATGTCCTGACTTCCCTCAACCTAAAGCATACATCCAAACTGACTAAATGTTCTCTCTTATGGTTTTTTCCATACTTCTTGCATGTTGGAATAGCTTGACCACCCAAACTTCCTCGTTCTTGGGATTTGACCACTTATCATTATTGAACTTTGGAGTTGAATTGTTGGATGCACTTTCTTCGAAATACCTTTTCCCACTCTGAGAATAACCATTGCCACCATTTTTAGACCTTTGGTAGGAAACTCTCGAACCATCAACTTGAGCCCTCTTAGAATCTCTATCCCTCTCCCTCAATTTCTCATCCTTTATTTGCTCTGTATATCTTATGAGCCTCGAGATTTCCTTATCCTTGATCAATATGGCTGTCTTGCATTCCTTGGACACCAAGTTCAATGTACCCAATACAAAATTATTCATTTTAGCTCTTGGATTGGAAACCATGATAAAGAGCATATTTGAATAACTAAGTCAAATTGAGGGAATACTCCCTCACACTCATGTCTCCTAGCCAAAGATTGATGAATTTTTGGATTTTAGCTTCCCTCAATTTTAAAGGAAAAAACCAATCAAGAAACATTTTCTTGAGTTCCTCCCATGCAGGAAAGAACCAATCAAGAAAAATTTTCTTGAGTTCATCCCATGCAACAAGTCTGGCTTCTCTAGCCCCCTCATCTTTTCTTTGTTCAAACGAAATTCGAGCGACACCTTTGAGTTTGTAAGTGTCTAGCTCTGCCTTCTCTTATGCAGTGGCAGATCTAGGACTTAAAGACTGTGGGTGCTCATCTGGCAGGTGTATTTTAAAGAAAAAGAGTTAGTACTACCAGTGGGATTCGATCCCTTGCCAGGCAGCTCTTCTGAACCTTAGGAAGGCGCGCAGAACCAAATCACCCACAAAACTTCTTTTTTAATGGGTACTTATCTTTATATTTATACAATTTTTTCATATTTTATATATAGATACACAAAATACTTTTTGGGGTTAATGGATGCTCAAGCACCCGATATAGACTACGTGGATCCGCCCCTGCTCTTATGATATACACATGATACCCAAGATTTTTACACCTTACCAACAAATTCTTATGGATTCTCATCCACTTTGAAGTCATGAAATTCCAGCAAACTCATTCTCATAAAATCTTGAACCCTCATCGTTGTCGTCCCCATGTTTGAGTCACATCTCTTTGGTTCAATTGTGTCATAATTGCTTATGCTATAATTTGAATGGCAGTGCGAAGCTCGATATTAGAAACCAGCTGAGCCAATTGGTCATGGGGAACTAGAAGGACTTATTCCTCATTGACATTGTTCCTTTTTGAATTGGTGCTCTTCTTGGCAGCATTTTTAAAAAAAAAGAACAGGTGTTAAAGGGAAAAGGCTTAGAGTACTGTCTACCACACGACATAGGTCATGAAAAAAGTTAAGTTTCCTAAAATGCCTTATAGCCTCATGCTCACACCTATGAATAAGACTCTACTTGACATGACATATTAGACTGGCTAGGACACTTTAATTCTTATGCTCTAATACCATCTTTTCATAACTCAAGCTAACACCTAGGTGTGACACGACAATTGAAACCCCGAAGGATCCCAACTAAGCTATGTTACCATATCAAACATAAACATGCATAAGGTAATTAGAGCAATTAGACCAAGCAATAAAATAAGTAATAAAATCTCAAGAGAATCTCAATAGAGCAAACCAAAGCTAAAATATTGTGCCCGAATAAACCAACTTACACTTGATGGAAACATGCCACTACTAATATAGGCAGGGGCATAGGACAAGTTTCTAGCTCAATCTCAATGTAAGAAAATGAAGCAGTTTCAAAGCAACAACATAGTCCACAAGATAATAAGTAAACAACATGATAGGCTTGCCCTCAGATCAAAATGACTCACTAATTAATCTTCAAGTGAAGTCCAATATGACCACGAGTAGAGTGAGAAGGGGAGTCTTACCCTATACTATAACACAATATAGGCAAAAGAATAATACATTAGTATATTGAATATACTAGGTATGTGAGTAATGGATAAATAGACATGAAACAATACGGTAGATGAGTCATGAGATGCAAGACCAATAAATGAGTAAAGCATGAGAAATAAACATAATTAAAGCATATGGTTAATGTATCAAAACTTATTAAAAGCTTGAACATAAGTTTGATCATTTTGTGGAATATCAACCTCAACTGACAATAAAACTATGCGAGTTATAATATGGAATTTGATTTAACTCCCACATTGAGAAGACAGAGGCTACTTTGTCAAGGTAGAGTCTGTAAGAACCTTAAATATTATGAGTTATATGGGACCCACTAGCTAGTCTAATAAAATAACCTATGTGGGCATGTAGTTTTGAGATAAAGGTTGTTACCAAAAGTCCTTTAGGAAGCAAACCTTTGTCTTCCAGACCAAACCTCACCTCACTCCTTATCGATGCTAAGTCAAATTCCAACTAAATAGAACTCATAAATTAATGAAATATATCATAAGTTTGACATTATTAAGCCATTATTAAAAATAAAATAGATCATTAAAACCTTGGTTATTCAAGTACAGTGAGAATTATCTGTATCACATCTTGAATTTATGATTAGGTGAGAAAATCCTTTCACCATCTTTTATTTATTCTTTTGGGGACTTCCATAATCATAATTAAATATTTTTATGAAACTTGAGTGAAGTCCTTTCTCATTTATAATCATAGCTCATAGTAAAACTAGAGTAACTTTCATGATTCCATCTTAAATCAACTTTAAAGCATATAATTCAATAAAATCATGCATAAATATGAGGAGTAATATCAATTGAAATCATAATTAAAAAAGCTCATAATGAAGTTTATACACCCTGGAAAACATTGTAGAGAATTTACTTGCATATCATTAAAATCATACAAGTGACATCAAATCTTGTGTAAATAAACTAATAATCGTAATATAAATCATAATTCATGCAACTGAATGAAAATTATTCAAACTCATAAATTTCATATTGGAATTGATTAAAAAATGAGAATTCCTTGGTCACCATGGGCGGAAGAGTCCCATAGATGAATACTCAAATACCTTGAAAAAAATATGAGAATTAATGGTGGAATTTGAAAACCCTAGTTGACCTTCAATGTAGTCTTGTAACGGAAGAAACGTGAGAGTAATGTGTGAAATTGGAAGAATATTTGGAAATAAAGTGGAATTATAGTATAAAAAACAATTATTTAACGATTCGAAAGGGGCATACGTACGTCTTTGACTAAACGACTAACTAAGGCTAACGAAATAACAAAATCGGAAGCAGACGTAATCAAAAGAAAGCTTGGGCCGAATGGAAGGGGCTTGCAACGATGGAAGGCTTACGGGATAGGGGCATAATGTCGTTATAGTTTCAAATACTTTAGGATTTAGAAGGGTAAAAAAAGACCAAAGCACCTTTCATTAAAAATTGTCGGATAGGTTTTGCCGAATCCATCTATGATTCATAGTTCCTTGTACAGACCATAGAATCTGTCTGCAAAAATTAGATAGAAATTTTGAGTAGCATATTCCCAACCACGAAATCACCACTACAGTCCATAATTCCATTTATGGGTCGTAAACTTTTCTCATGAAACCTTTCAAATTTCATTAAAAAAAAATTTAAGTGATGGGGTGTTCTATGAACCCAACCACGATCTGTAAATCCTTCTACCACTGGTCTTGTCTACCCGTACAAAAGTCCTACAACTTATCAAATCTCAAAAATCTTGAATTCCATCTAGGAACCTATTTTACGAGTTGTGGTTCAATCTATGGTCCGTAATATCCCCTCATAGAAATCACATTTTTTCAGAAAAATTTCAAACTCCAAGGTTGCCATCCACAAACACCATCTATGACCCGTGGTATGTTCTATGACCTATCGTAGAACCATAACAAAAACCAATTTTTTGCATTTTTGTTCTTTTTAACTTTCTAGATATCATACTATCCCGCTAAGTGGGTGTCATAAACATATTTATATGTTGATCCTCTAGCTAGGTCATATTTAGGGGTGGCAATTGGGCGGGTTGGGTCAAATTTGAGCAGGTTATAAAGGGGTCAAAACAACAAACGAATCAAGACCCAACCCAACCCAAATGTGCTTGGGTCAAAATGGGTTGAGTCAAAACGGGTTGAGTAATTTGTTATTGAGCGGGTCAAGACTCAACCCCACCCAACTTTTACTAAGTTTTACTTACTTTATTTATTCTTTTTCAATATTTTATACTTGATTAAATTATATGTTTTTTCATATTGGCTATATAAAGTTTTTTAAAAAGTGTTTTAAATATATATTGACAAGATCTCTCTCAAGTTAATTCGAGTTGAATATCAACCCAATTTTAAACGGGTAAAATAGGTTGAGCTAATAAATGGGCGGGTTATAACTTCAATGGGTTGGAAGGATTGAACGAGTTGGGTTTAATTTTGCCACTCCTAGTCATATTGGAAAAATCCTATGGTGGCACATAATTATGGGACTAGAGATTACTACTGAGGACCCTTAGGTCAAGTCTCCACATTAAAGTCTACTCGATACTAAATCAAAATTCCACATAATACTTGTCATAATCATGAGCTGATACTTTTCATAAAATCAAAGGCTTATCATAAATCGGTTTGTACTTGAGGTGTATTAGTTGGTTGACAACCCTGGTCACTCTTTTGAAGTACCTTGGAATTAGGCACATAAGTTTGATGCAACTTCTTCGGGACACCATTTTCTTTTTGGCTAGTCTTTTATAGTACTCTTACAAGTCATTTCCTACGCAGCCTCAAATCACACACAAATATTTTAATACTCAAAAGAAGGGTCATGTTCTTTAATTTAGCTTTCAAGTCTTCTCAAATGAGATGGTATTCAAAAACCTTACCATTAACCCTTCGGATCTTAATCTGAATCACCCAGGTAAGTCAAAAAATGTTATGTGTGTGTGTGAATAAAGCACTAGGTTGTGCTGAAACCATATCTACAAGTGAAAAGAAGAAAAAATTGCTCCATCAACCTAACAAAAAACAAGAGCGTCTATCATTGAAGCAGTATCTTTTATGTATCTCTGGTTAGTCCAAAAACAGAAAAGTATAAAGCAATTTAATCCTCTATACTGAACTGCTAAATGTCTTCAAAACATCTGAAATTTCTCTCTTTCTAACTTATCTATCAAATGTAGCTAATACGATCCTCCATCTATCTCAGTGTGTCAATCCTGTACCTGCTTCTTCTCTGTTGAGCAAGACCTGAGTAATCATTCTTGGCATTGTCCAAACAATAGCTCTAAGACTAGAGGTGGCAAAATAAGCCCAAACATAAACAACCCACCCATAATTTCATGGGTTGAGTTTAGTATGATTTAGAATTGAACCAATTTTCAGCCCAATACAATTTAACCCATTATAAAATAATTCTAAGTTGAGCCCAACAAGATTCTCATTTCAGCCCAATGTATAATTTATTTTGTATATTCAATGCTAGTCTTAAATTAAGCGGGTTATATTGGGCAGGTCATGACTCAACCCGAATTTTAGCCCATTTGGGCCCAAAGTACATTTGGACTGCTCAAAACCCAACCCAATATTTAATGCATCTCATTTTAACCTCTCCAATTTCAGCTCAACCCGCCCATTTGACACCCCTATCTGAGACTAATGAAGATCTTCCATAGCATGTCTATGATTTTGCAGTTTAAGCCATTTATCTTCCCAAAAAGATGTTCTGCAACCATTAACTACCTGATAGAGGTGTGAACCTTCATCAGAGGCCAAAGTGTTCTTATGGATCTCCGTAAGCTCACTCCATGAGGGGAGTTTACCACCTTTATCACCTTCAACATGTTTAGCTCTTATTATGTCCTTCTAGTAAGCTTAGGATCCTGAGAATATCTATATATCCATTTCACTTTGAGTGCTTTATATAATATGGTATATGACTACATTATCACCACCAGCTGTTCCAAAGCTCATTCTTTTCATCCAACCAAAGCTTTCTACCCTCTTTATCTTCAGGCTAATTGACTTTCACTACTAATGTTAGTAAATGGAAATTAGCATGATGACAGGGAGGATAGAAAGCTTTGGTTGGATAAAAGGAATGAACTTAGGGATGACAATGGGGTGGGTGTGGCGCTGGTTGAGCTCAACCTGCAAATTTTTAAAACCGCCTCACTCCGTCCTGCATGATGACTTTTTTCATTTTTCAACTCACCCCGCCTCGTATAAACCTGCTTCGTTTAAATTTTTAAGTTCTTTTATTTTTTTAATTGAATTTAATATAAAAAATCAAAATTCATAAATTTTTAAAAAAATTTCGCTAATTAACATCTCAACAACTAATTAACTATTTTTAGTTAACATTTCAACAATTGTTTCTTAATAGTTAATTAAAAGTTTTTAATTAACATTTTAATAACTAAAAATTTACCGAACATGTCTAATTTAAATTTTAGAAAAAAATAAAATTAAAATCAATGGTTAATATAAAAAGTATATATCTTTGATATTTACTAATTACAATGTTTTAATTTTCTTCGAAATCCTATTTAATTTTTTAAACCCACCCCGTCCCGTATTAGTTTTAAAAATAGTTACTCCAACCCACCCCGCACCCACCCCCGCCCTACATAACTTTAACCTCGCCCCGCATAGCTCTAACCCTCCCCCTACCTGTCCCGCTCCACCCCCTTGCCATCCCTTTATGAGCTTTGGAAGAACTGGTGATGATAATTTGACTATATCACATATTATACATCTTTATGTATGCTTTTATTGTGTGAACCAAATAAAAACCGATGATTTTGTCTTAGAGGGATTCATTCTCTTTTGAAGCAATCTTTAGGTTAAAATAAACATGAGAAAGATCAGTATTATCAATATTAATGTTGACGAATGCATGGAGGGATTTGTTGATATCCTTGGATGTAAGTTAGAAAATACTTTCACTGTTCATATGGGGGTTTCACTTGAGACAAAAAAGAATGATAAAAGTATTTGGCAAGGTATCCTGGATATGTATGCTAATAATCACTCCATAGAAGAAACCAGATTCATTCTTTATGTCAGTACTCTCATTAATAGTGCACTACTAAATGAACAGGATAAATTCTATAGCTAAACATTGAAATCTATCACTTATCCTATTAAGTAATGGATTAGCAATGGACTTCGTTGCTCCTTTTTTTTTTGTAGTGGTTTATTAAATAGAAATGCTTACTTAGACAATGTCCCTCTTTTGAATGTAAAGTTACATCGATATCACCACTACTCTAAATGACGGACCTAAGATATTTAAAGTTTTCCCTCTTGGGGATAGGCTGGGTAGTAAGCCTCACATCAATGTCTGCTTCATCTATCGCAACAATAAATTTGCACTCTAAGTATTCTATTTTGGTCCTGCTCAGTTTGAATCCTTTGGACTCCAAGGCGTGTCTCCAAACCTCCAACCTATCATTAACTTTAGCCTAAGTCTCATCAATCAACATGATATCATCTACAAATAGCATACACCATGGAACCTCCTCCTTAATAGATATGTTAGCTCACCCATCACCAAGGCAACAGAAAAGGGCTCAACATAGATCCTTGATAAAGTCCCATCTCAACAGGAAAATACTCTGAGTCTCCTCCAAACCATTCTTACCCGAGTTTTGGATCCATCGTACATATCCCTTATCCCCTTAATATATGCCATTGGGACACCTTTCACTTCTAGACACCTCCATAAGATATCCCTTGGAACTTTGTCATAGGCCTTCTTGAGATCAATGAACACCATATGAAAGTCCTTCTTTCTTTCCCTGTATTTAACCACTAATCTCCAAACAAGATGGATCGCTTTAGTAGTCGACTACCCCAGCATGAATCCAAAATAATTATCCGAAATAGATACTACTTTTCTCACCCTCATCTCCACCACTCTCTCAGACCTTCATAGTGTGACTTAACAACTTGATGTCCATGTAATTATTATAGTTTTGAATATCACCCTTGTTCTTGTACAATGGAACCATTGTACTCCTCCATTCATCAGGCATCTTGACAGTCTTCATAATATCATTGACCAATCTAGTCAACCACTCCATGCCATCTTTGATATGTTCTTCCAAAACTCTACTGGAATCTCATCTGGTCCGATCACCCTCCCTCTCTTCATCCTACTAACAGCCCTTCTAACCTACTCAACTCTAAACCATCTGCAATAACCAAAATCTTGATAACTTTCAGAGTGTGACAACTTACCCAGCTCAACATCCATATCTCCTTTTTCGTTTAAGAGTTTATGAAATTAAGTTTGCCACCTTAGTTTAATAGAAGTCTCATCCACCAACACCTCACCCTCCTCATCCTTGATGCACTTCACTTGATCCAAGTTGCGAGCTTTCCTTTCTCTCTCTTTAGCAAGCCTATACAATCTCTTGTCCCGCCTTTATCACTTAGCTCCTCATATAGGTGCTCAAATGTTACTGTCTTAGCACTCGTCACCACCATTTTTGCTTCTGACTTAGTTGTCTTATAAATCTCCTTAAGCCTTTGTTTTTCATCCTTATCCCTACACTCCAATTACTTCAAATAACCAACTTTCTTAGCTTTCACTTTGCCTTGAACTTTGTCATTCCACCACTAGTCGCCCTGACGTCTACCAAAGGTCCATCTAGAAACCCCTAGTACCTCGGTAGCTACCTGTCTAATGTAGCCAGCCATAGTGTCCCACATATTGTTCACTTTTCCACCACTACTCCAAGCCTGTAAGTTTCTCAACGTTTCTTCCATCTCTCAAGAAAGGGCAAGAGTTAGGCCTCCCCATCTAATCCTCAGTTGGGATGTGAAAAATTTATAGAACATTATAAAATGTCTGCTATTGAAATGGCTTTGAGGTGCTTTATGGCTAAGTTACTCGGACTCTTCACTTTTGGTGCCGCACCCATGTCGACACGACATGGGTATGTGTCACGACCCAACCTATGGGCCGTGACTAGTACCCGATAGGGGCACCGAATAACATAACCGAATCGGATTTCCAACCTAAGTTACTATTCATTTTATAAAAATTTCAGCAGAGTTTCCCCCTG
>DF359058.1:0-13575 GCA_000787875.1 Solanum virginianum
ATAGTTGCCATTGTTGAATAAGCAGTCAACAATGGCTGGATATCTTCATATTTGATCCTACTCACCTTGCACCCCATTAAAACTTAAAAATAAAAGAGGGTTGAAATAATAATTGTAATTTAATGATTATATCTTTACACTAAATACACATCATTTAAGTATAAAGTTTAGTTTTTATTGAAAGACCCTTTATAAAAAATTTAAATCTTATAATCTAAAACTAAAAATACATCAAATATACCAATAAAAAATAGAAATTAAAGAGTTTTTAAAAAAGAAAAAATCAGTCTACTTCTTAAACAAGATTGAAAAGAAAAATAGATTAAAAAAAAATGAAAGCAGGAGTTATTATATTTTGTCCCCTTATTCAGAAATGAACAAAAAAGAGAAATGAAGTTCATGCAGCTTTGACCGTCTTTTGTAAACATGCGTTATCTCTCCCTACAGATCAGTTCAAAATAGAGTGTCATCATAAATGTGACTACTCTTATTTTACATTTTTTCCTAACTAAGATTTTAGGTGCGATTTAGTCGAGGCTACATTTATTTTACTAATGATAATATTTTAATGGATGAATAAGTAAAGAAATAATTATATGCATACTAGTTATAGCCATATAATATACCACATCACATACGAGCAGATTGTTAGCTGCCTGAGTTGTTATTCTTCATGAAGAGCAGAAAACATCACCGTGAAACGGCGATGTTTTTCGGATTCCCATTCGTTATTCTGTTTTGGAGACGTCGGAGCATTTTCCGTCTTGTTCCTTTTTTCTTAGCTTTATCTGGCGTTGTTCTCGTTCTATTTGTATTGATCTCTTATCTATCTCATGATCACTTCATCAGCCGTACCAGCTCGGTGAGAAATTCGAAATGTTATTTACGTTATGAAAATTACTCCGCGGTGTCTTTGATTAGTTTTGTGTTGCTGTTGTAGTTCAATAACGGAACAGAGCAACGAAGGAACCTGCTAGAAGAACAAGTGATTCAGGAACCGGTGAGTGAGCGTTACGGATTTCAGAGTTTTTATTTGTTTGATTTGATTTGATGTTTCGTCATTGATTTGATTTATCGTGGGCGTTAATAGATGGAAGGAGGGAGATTAAGCGGAGACGTGTGGAATTCGAAGAAATCGAATTTCTACTATGGTTGCAGTAGTGCCACTGACGAGTTCCCAAGTGAGTTTTTGGTTTCAAATTGATTGTTCATTTTGAAACTATATGGCCTTAACGAATCAGTGTAAGTGCCATTTTTTTCTGTAAGGCGTATCCACAGAGATTTGAAAATGGCACTTACCCTGATGAAGGTGGTAGAGTTACGAATGTGAACTCGTAAAATTCAAATTGTAGATTCACCTTTACATCTATTTCTATTTGTTTGATACGGGACCTGGTAATATTTTGCAGCTGCTGAGGTTAATACACTTCCTAATAGGTACTTGTTGATTGCGACGAGTGGAGGCTTGAATCAACAGAGAACAGGGGTATTGCTCTTGTCCTATAACTGCTGATTAATAACTTGTTAAAGGTCAATAACATAGAGAGACACTGGATAGAAGATTATTCAATTTTCATACTTAATTGAGGAAAACGGCTATTTCTCTTATATGTTGCTACTGAATCTTGACATGATGAACCACACTGAATCTTGAATCCCAAGGATTTCCTACGTAGATTAAATGATATCTAGTAGGATAACCGGAGTCTTCACTTAGAAACATTCTTCGAATTAGGTAATCACCAATTATTGATATGAGTAAGCAGCCAAGCAAAACCACTGTGATGAAAACTTTACCTTACCTTCCACCAAATCTAAGTAAAAGAAGCAGCAAATCTTCCCCTGAATAAGTTTACCTCATTTTAAGAATTCTTCCTTCTTCGGCCTGGAAGAACTAATTAGCAACACTGATCTGATCTGATGCATATAGTCACCGTGAAATAGAAGAAAATTGATAGCCAGTTATTTCCTTTTTAATGATCCTTTTGTCCTCAACTCATGGTTCTAGTTTTTCTTGTTCATGCCGCATTTATCATATACTATCATGGTGTCATATGTGACCATGATGTCACGGTTTGAGTCGTGGAAACAAGCTCTTGCAAAAATGCAAGGTAAGACTACATACAATAGACCCTTCTGATTAGCCTTCCAGCTTAGTGCACTGGCCTGCTCCGCCCATCTTGGTGTCGCATCACCTCTTGAATGAAATTAAATCTGTGAATCATGCATGTTAATGGATTTACTCTATGAGCACATGTTTAGCATGAAAGGCTTTTCTTTCTCTATTACATTTTAGAGATTGAAATGATGCGAGTTTTTGTATTCACCCTGAATGCAGATTATTGATGCTGTTGTTGCAGCTCGTATCTTGAATGCCATCCTCGTAATTCCAAAGCTGGACCAACAATCCTATTGGAAGGATTCAAGGTTTTAC
The DNA here is from genome assembly GCA_000787875.1 of Solanum virginianum. Lineage (NCBI taxonomy): Eukaryota > Viridiplantae > Streptophyta > Magnoliopsida > Solanales > Solanaceae > Solanum > Solanum virginianum. The sequence continues at coordinate 2,435 of DF359058.1, forward strand.
TTGATATGATTTGTCCTTGGATGAATTTTCTGAGCATTAATCCCTTTGTTTCGTTAAGTGAATTCATTTTCTTTGGGGATTAAACATTCATTTTTTTGCAGCAACTTCTCTGAAATTTTTGATGTCAACTGGTTTATTTCATACCTCTCGAAGGATGTCAAAATTATAAAGGATCTTCCGAGAATGGGAAATAAACTCATAACTCCCCACACAACCCGCGTTCCAAGGAAGTGTAATGCTGAGTGTTATCAAACTCGTATCGAGCCCATTTTAAATAAAAAGCATGTAAGTCAGTCTAATTTAAGAGTTACTTCATTGTGCTTGACTTATGTATTATATCTTAACATGATCCCACTCCTTGATGGATTTTTTCGCAAGTTAACTTATTTCCTAGAAGTATTGAGAGACTGGTATATCTGCTTTTCTGATGCAGGCTGTTCAGTTAATAAAATTTGATTACAGACTCTCCAATCATTTGGATACGGAGCTACAGAAGCTGAGATGTAGAGTCAACTATCACGCGCTGAAGTTTACTTATCCCATAATTGAAATGGGAAGAAAATTGGTTGAACGGATACGAAAGAAAAGCAAGCACTTCCTTGCGCTGCATCTAAGGTAACATGCTTATTTGATACTTTCACGAGGTCTTCCTAGATAGATAGGGTAGACTTAACTTCTCCGTGTCACTATTAGTATGCTAGCTGAAGTTTTATTTCTCTTATGGTAGGTTTGAATCAGATATGCTAGCGTTCTCTGGATGCTACTATGGTGGAGGAGAAAAGGAAAGGCGAGAACTGGGTGAAATACGAAAGAGGTGGAAGACATTACATGTATGTCAGTAGCTGGTAATATTGACATATGTTGCTCCTACTATTTGCGTTAAATAAGCTATTGCTTCTTTGGCATAAAATGCAGGCAAGAAATCCAGATAAAGAAAGAAAGAACGGAAAATGCCCACTAACTCCAGAGGAAGTCAGCCTTATTCTTAGAGCACTTGGTTTTGGTAATGATGTTCATATTTATATTGCATCAGGGGAAATCTATGGGGGCGAGGAGACGTTGGCTCCTCTCAAGGCTTTCTTTCCAAATTTTTATACCAAAGAGACACTTGCCAGCAAGGAGGAGCTGGCACCATTTTCTTCTTTTTCATCCAGGATGGCTGCTTTAGATTTCATTGTTTGCGATGAGAGTGATGTGTTTGTTTCAAATAACAATGGCAATATGGCACGGATGCTTGCCGGAAGAAGGTATGTTTTTTCCTGTTTTCAACTTGAAAGTATCAAAGCTTCAGTTAGAGATACCAACTTACTGGAACCCTTTACAGGAGATATTTCGGTCACAAGCCAACTATCCGTCCAAATGCTAAGAAGCTTTATAAGCTGTTTACTGATCGAATTAACATGACATGGGGAGAGTTTGCCTCATATGTTCAACAATGTCAAACAGGTTTCATGGGAGACCCAATGGAGGTAAAGCCAGGCAGCGGCGAGTTTCATGAAAATCCATCTGCATGCATTTGTGAAGATCCCAGAGTTAAGGCTAGAGAGAATGTCACTATTCCCCGAAGTTCTGCCATGAACTTCGAAGAAGGTACTAATTTTGCTGATGACGGTACCAGGAGATCTTTCGGAGTAGTGACTGATGGTCGCATTATTGAGGATGAGCAAGATTGGTTTGATACAGATTACATGGCGAATGAAGTTGGAGGAATTCAAAGTGGAGCCAGAATTTTCATGAAAGGAGGAGTTCAAAATATGAAGAAATAAACTCGAAAAAAAATCAATGGGGATTCAATATCGACTATATATGCGAAAAAAATAATTTTAGTCATGTGTAAACAGTATGATTATCCGCTGGTACCAATATAGCCTAGGGATAGAAAGTTGTACATAAGGCTATAGGGGCAGATTGGTAACTTGCTTCTTCATTTAGGCTGGTGATTTATTCTTGGAATATAGGAGAAAACCTTGCTGTAATTTGGAAAAACTGAAGAAGATGGATAATTAGATATGGAAAGAAACCTGCCAAGGTTTTCTTTGTTGGCATTTTCTCTCGTAGATGTTAAAGAAAAGGAAGGAACAAATTGAATGCGTATTCTGATTCTGATGATTATTGACAATGTTGGATGATTGTTGATTCATGTTCTGCAGGGGCGGAGCTAGTTTCACTCAAGGGTGGTCAGATAAATACTTTTCATCGGAAAACTTTTTTAAATATATAGGTTAAATATATATATATATATATATATATGGCGAAGACTACAAAAAACGTTTAATCTAGCAGAAAGCTCTAAACAAAAGACTGTAATCAAAAGAAAGAAAAAGATTAATGAAGACAAGGCTATTAAAAATATACTTAGACAAGCATTAAGAGACGTGGTAAAAAAGGCAGGACAAGAGAAAGAAGTTGAACAGGCAGTAGAACAAGAAAAATAGTTGGACAAACAATCAAAAAAGAGACTAGAAGACTCTACACCAGACCCAGCGCAAAACCCGAATGAATCAGACTCCGGATCAGACTACTTAGGGGAAGACCTCTTCCAAGATGCACAAGACCCTAACGAAGGCTATGACTCAGGGATGAGATTTGACTCAATTGCCATCCATAACTTAGACACTATAGGATAATTACATATGTAAATTAATATGTATGCCATGTGGGTATGCCCACAATATGTCATGTGAGTGCTTTATCTAATAAGCACGCGTCTTTACTTTTATGTCATTTTCAGTTTAAAAGTCTGCAAAAAATTATTCAAGTAATGCATGTGACGATGGGGCCCAATGAGCACCCGATATGCATTATTAAAGATAATAATTGCAGAAGTGTCGGCAAGATCTAGACCATTCACTTGGGATGATCTTAGCCATCCTTTATTCTTCTTTCCTTATCTCTTCACACCTATAAATACCCCTTTTTCATTCCACCAAGAAGAACACACAACAAGAAAAACACAACCAAAAGCAACATCCTCTCTCCATATGACAAAGCTCTCTTTAAAAACCCTCTTCTTCTAAGCACCTCAACTCTACCCTCCTAAAGCCAACACAACCAACATCCAACTCTCCTCCAAAACCTTAAGGGGTTCACGAAAGGGAAACCTCTCAATAAGTCATAAGCTATGTAAGTCCTCGTATCTATCCCCATATGTAAATTATGTATGTTTGTTATTACAATCAGTTTTTATGTTTCATGTTGGTTTCATGTTTAAATTATATACTCTTAGTAAATGGTTAGACTCTTTGCTTCTAAAATAACGACGATGGATTAACCTGTAAATTCCTAGGAGTACTGAAGGCGTTTTATAGTCCGACGAAAGGACAGTTGGAATCGCCATATCCGGGGTGGGGTTAAAGAACTTGTTTAGAATCTGAAGCTAAAAAGCAAGAGATTGAAAAGCGAAATTAAAAAAACACAGACACACACATCAATTGTTTAATACTTTTGATACAAAAATCACCTATCTATGTTCTAAAAGTATGAATACCCTTATGAAAATAATAGCTCCGCCACTGTTATTAGGAGATCGTTTGTTGCTTGCTAGGAGTTATTAACGAAATAGGCTACAGTTTCAGGGGGAAAATGACAAGAAAACATGCATACTCTATAAACTAGTTACCAAATGTGCATATTAGGAAAAGGGATGTTGGAAAAACTATGAATGGAAAATAAAAATTAGTTTGAGGCATATTTAAGACACTGATTTTAAAGATTTTTTGTCCATACAATAAATAATCAAGTGTATTTTCTCGATAAACGTGAGATTTTCTGAATAGTATCTTCTATATTTTCAATAATGTAATATGATATACTTATAGCTATACAACGTTAGGGTTTAAAGTCTTTTTAAGAAAAGAAGATTATAAGGTGGGGGAATTGAACTCTCACCAATTAGGTGAGAATTCAAGAAACAAACTAATTAAACTACTAAGATTTCTCATCCTTGGGTTCAAGTCCTATTCTGGTAAGGAGTATACATTAAGTCTTATTCTACGAAAGATTATCTTCTGTGATAACCATACAGTTATAGGATTGCGTTGAAATTCCAAGTTACACTTGAATTGTATTGAAGTTGTATTATAATTGTATGTTAAGTTGTGTGAAAATTGTATTTTAAGTTTGTATGTTGTTGTAATTGTTAAAATTTTGCACCAAAAAAAAAAAAGAAGAAGAAATTGTTAAAATTTGCATGGAAATTGTAAATATTTATTCAATATATAATTAGTCCTATGAAATTTGTTCGTAAGGACATATGTTGTTGTAGATGTTTGAAAATACAATGTAATACAATTTTAATATATATTTTATACATGCTTTTATCAGATACAATATAGCTTTTGAAATAAAATTTACACATTATATACATATTTCTTCTAGCATTTATATAATTTCATACAGCTATATACACAAAATAAAACAAAAGAAAAGTACTTATTGGAACATACACCATTGGGTCATAATTAAGAGTGTCAAATATAGCCCAAAAAGTGATGGCCCTGCCCAACCCGCACAAACTTTAAAGGGCAACTTACATAAAATTCACTACTTTAAAGCTAATTGCTTAAATTTATATTAGTTTATAATATTACATTTCTTAATTACCATAAACTTCGAATATGTATATTTGTCTCTTTCAAATACATGCAAATATTTATTAATTAGTATGTCTAATTAAGAGACATAACTAAAAGTCATTAATTAAGAAGTGTTTCTAATTATAGAATACAACTAAGACTTATTAAGGAGGAAATATCGCTTATAACAACTTTAGAAAATATAGCTTATCACAACTCCTAAAAAAAATTTAAAAAAATAAAAAAAGAGCTTATCACAACTCCTAAAAAAATTTTAAAAAATAAAAAAATTCTTCGCGATTCAACAAAGTTTAGACTCTTAACTCAAAGGCATGTACATTTTATCAAATTCATAAAATATTATCAGATACATGTGTATATTTTGTTAGATATATGTACACATAATTAGATACATTGTCAAGAACTAAATAATGTGCCAGATACATGCTAGCAACATGAATTGTCACGTATACTTTGTCAGATGCATATACACTTAATTTGATATACTGACAAAAATTAGATATATATATATATAATTTTAACTCAAAATGTGTCAAATATATGAATACTGTGCCAAATACATCAATAATATGCCAGATACATGCAGAAATCTCTACTTATTATTTTAAAAATAATTTAGAATATAGTAAATGGTGCAATTTTTATGTCATTTTTCAGGCAACAATAAGCCTCAAAGTAGGACTAAAAACGGTCAACAAAAGGTAATCTTTCCAAGGCATTGAAGTGATCTTTGAAATTATATTATTAATATATTGCGTATATAGATGAATTTATGTAACAAATTAGTTAAAGAGGGAACAAAAGTAGTACTAGACTCTTTCCCCATGCTGAAAGTGCAGTTGTAAAGCTGAGACTCATAACTCTCTCATGTGCGGGCCTATATTGAAACATGAGATAGGTGAAGTAATTAATCGAAAACTTACGTAGATATGCTATATTAAGAAATATTTATCATTTAGAGCAATAAGTTTTTTTTCACTGAACATATATAATATAACTTTAGTACATATTACAGAGAATAATTTATAAAATATATATGATACAAGTTTTATTGATGAATAATATATCTATCACACTTTAATACACATTGTGTCAATTTCTTACCAAACAAGCATAATATGTTTTTAATACTTATAATACATTACAAGTGCAAATTTATCGATACTGTTATGTATTGCTATAAATGATAATAAATAAAAAAAATATCCCTGTGATTAATTAGGTATGGTTTTAGGAAAAAAAAATAGACAAAATGCCTATTAAATTAAATTTATTTTTCAAAATAACTCAATTATCAATTCTTATAAAAAATGGTTATTCAACACTTTTCAATCGCAGACAAAGTGATATTTGCTGCTTCTCTTAATTATTTTCATCACCAATTATGAGCTACCAAAGGTTGGCTCCTTCTATTCCTTTTTTAATAATAAAATATAATTCGAAAAATGAACTGATATAAAGTATAAATATTACTATATAAATAATATATATACATATATATATATATACACATATTTATAATATATATTTATACACAATATATACAGAAAACACGTGATTAAATAGAAAAAAAATATTATAAAAAGATGTAATGCTGTGAATGAGATTGTTTTTACCATAATTAGAGGTATCAGTTTGAATCATGGGTTGGATATAAAAAAAACCTTGGTAGAGAACGCTCTCCTCTAAATAAAGTTCTATGTTAAAAATTCAATCCGAAGTCAATAGCTAAAAAATTAAACAAATCCTCCAAATTCTAGGAACTATTTCTAAATGTCTTAAAGGTGTGGTTTTGCATGTCGGATAAGGATAATAATTTAAAATAAAAATTGAGATCAATTTTATTTTATATTTAATTTGAGATATTAGTTAATTTTGACATTATTTTTTTAAATATTTTTCTATTAAAATAGTCAAAACACAATTTCTATAAAAGATGAGATAAAATAATCAGATGAAATATTTTAACCTATAAGAATCTTTGTTTATTGCATCCCGCATATCAAATTATCCGGTGGTATGTGTAGCTAGGTACTCTTTCCCATTCAAAAAATAATTGTCATGTTTTGCTTTTTTAAAATCTATTTAAATATTTTTTAATGTTAAATTTGATTAGATTAACTCAAAAATCAATTTCTTAAATGCTCATTGAATTTATAGAAATATCTCACAAAAACAGCTTTTGAATTTGTTTGAATGATATGATCATCAAACCATGACCATATTTCTAATTAAAATTGATGGGAAAATTAAATTTAATTACCGGAAGTTTACATGTCATCTTTTAAGGAGTCAATTTCAGATACAATATTCATTAACTCACCCTATAAGATTCATTTGATTAGAATTACATATCGCAGTCCTAATATTAGTAGAGTAAAAAAATATATATTTTAAAATATAGTTATACAACTTAAGTATGGAAAAAAATTACTACAACAATAATAATATACCCAGTAAAATTCCACAAATGGGGTCTAGAGAGGGAAGAATGTACGCAGATCTTACCGCTACCTCATAAAAGTAGAGAGATTGTTTCCTGGGAATCCTCATCTCAAAATTCATAAGCAGAAAGGACTAGATATGATAAAAAGAAAAGAAAAAGGAACACAAAGACTGACTAGCAATGAAGTATGAAAAAAAAATTATGACAAAGTATTTTAAAATAGAGAAATTACTACTTGTAGGTGAACATAAAAAGTCATGTCACAAATGTCATTTTCAGGTATAATTTCACTTTCCACCTTAGTCAATTCATGTCATCATCTGTTCTCCTTCCAAACGTAACATTTTACGGAATCATTATGACATGGCCAATAATTACGAATCAATAATTGATTGAAAATTTTATTCATATTTAATCTAGGTTTAGAGAAGAATCGTCTATTTCTTAAAGATTTATTTTTAAAAATAATATTTTTTTATATTGATTTAATTTTTAATTTTTATCGTAAGCATACTTTATATTTAAAAAGTATTTTAATAAATTTGAACAGATGTTGATTGATTCGAAATTCGAAAGTGAAAATTGAGCGACAACAATAATTTTATTTGGATTTCCTGATTACAATTTATTAGTCCTTCATAATATTTATGGCAAGAGCAAAAGAAAAATTATACAAAATATTACTTACTTTGGTCCTTATTAAATGTTGTTTTTAATCTTTGCAATTGGTTCAAAATAAATATTGTTTTACAATTAAGAAGGTGGTGATTGTTTTCATCAATTTTTTCCTTATTTAAATAAGTGAGTTGTTTCGTAATTAAAAAAAATATCATATTAAATAGATACTTAAATTATTTAATCAAGCGCAGGAATTAATACTTTAAAATAGAGATAAAATATAAATACCGTCTTAAATTATACTCAAAATTTTAGCAACATATCTAAACTTGATGAGGGCCCTTAACCCCCTTCCCCCGGGCTCATTTTTAATGTATTTTTTTCTACTGACATGATATCATGCGTGGATTTATGCGTCTCAAATCAATATATTCATTACGGTCTAATGCATATCAACACAAAAGAAGCATAAAAACACATGGAATAATAGGATTTTTATAAGGTAAATATGTCGTTGAGATTTCAAATATAATTACAGATGATATTTGTGCCTTATTTCTAGTCTATACTTAAGGGCATGTTGTTGGTTGTTATGCTCCCAACTGTAACATTTTTGCAATTTGTGGGTTTATAAAAAAACTAAGTATAATCTAAAAAACTAAAAAAAAACATGATTTCAACATGATTATATCAACATGATTTCATATTACATATCCAAATAATCAGTATAAATAATTTATAATTTAATAAAAAAAGTGTGCCCACCCAAAAAAATGTCATATAATGAAGACAAGAAAAGGCATATCAGAAAAGTAAATCTTAGTATTATTTCATTCATCATTTATAAGACAAGGATTGAGCATTAAAATAGGGCTACACTTAAATCCAAAAAATTTACCCAACGGTCAAATGAAGCACATAAATTAATATAGATAATATAATATCAATTTACAAGAAGTTATACAAAATGATATGAATAATATAAATCAACCAGAAATTCATTATACTAACCATTTTTTCTTCTAATGATTCCTCCACGAAGCAAATTAAAATACTTATATTAAATAACTCTTTCTGTTCACTTTTACTTGTCAGTGTCTTGCTTTTTTGACGTCAACTTGATTAGACTTTGAAGCTAAATTGAAATAGCTAAATTTAATATTTGAAATCTGAAATTTAAATGGTTGAAAACTATACGAAAAATGTTATAAGTTGCAATTCTTCTAATATTAATATGATGAAAAAATACATCTTAGAATGTTGGTTACAGTTCATATAATTTGACCTCAATAAGTGAAATAGTAATAAGTAAAAGTAAATAGAGGGAGTACCAGATGATTATATACAACAACAACAACAACAATAACATACCCAGTAAAATCCCACAAGTGAGGTCTGGGGAGGGTAGAATGTACGTAGACCTTACCACTACCTCATAGAAGTAGAAATGCTGTTTCATGGAACCCTCGTCTACCAGATGATTATCTATATAAAAAAAAATTAATAATAGGAATTACAATTAGAAAAAATCGAGATATGGATAAAGTCAAACACAGGACATTCAAGTCTCAGATTTTCAACCTTTTGAATTGATTAAGTCTGACTGACAATCTCTTTCATTAACTGATTAAACTTCAAAGGATCATTAACGTAGAATATTTCCTTTTAGTCTTTTTAATTAAAAAATATTAATAAATAACTTAATTTTAAAAAATTTCATTTTACTCTACGTGAATATTTTAAAAACTTGTTTTAGATTATAATAGAATTTTAAATATCTTTATTTTCTTAATTAATTTTATACTTATCACATATAAATTGAAATGGTGGTGATAAGCAAATGACTTTAGCTAGGTTGTTTGGAAAATATTTAAGTTAAACTTTTTAAAGAGAGTTCTAAAAGAAAATTAAAAAGTTTGTTAAAAATTTGTAAAAGTTAAAGATTTACGAAAGGAGTAGTAGTATTTATCAAATAGAAAAGGAATAGAAAATATCATTGAATAAAAAAAGGTTTTTGAATTATGCAAAATTCAATAAAAATATTTCAGATAATAATTTGATACAAAAATATTTATATTGTCAATAGTTTGATGGGATGATGAATGGAATGTCCCACATTGATGAATGAGTGCAGTTTTAATTTTTTTTTATAAAGTTTAGACAATTTTATTTTTTTAAGCTAGCGATGTTAAAAGTATTTTATTTCTATTTTTGTAGACTCATATAATTATGGTAGTTATTATTGTTATTTTGCTATTTACTTTACTTTTTAGAAATAATTTAGAAATTTCACTTAAAATCGTATTTTTACTTTCACACCATATTTTTCTTCTTTCAAAAATTTCACTCTAATTTTTTCATTTTTATAAAAAAGAATATCATTTTAAATTATATTTTATTTTTTCTAGGAAAAGTAAATATTATTTTCAAAATTATAATCAAATATAGCTTTTTTCTTCAACTCTAACTTAAAAAGTTATAATAAAATGATAAAAATATTTATGGTAGTATCTAATGTAATATATTTTCGATAAATTAGTTAAGTTGAATAATATATTAATTATTAATACACATATATAGTGTGTGTTGGGTTGGGGGCTAAGGAGTAGTCAATTCAAAGTTGAATTATTGGACTGAGAGGCCACTTTGCATGGACATAAGCCACCCTTTTTTTTCGCCCGATATTTAATATTCATATTGAAATTCGAATAAATTTGAGTTCGCATTGAAAAATCTCATACCGAGAGGTAAGCCACCTTCAAAGAAAAAGGAATACTTTCTTTTACGTGAAAATTTATCTACACTTAATTAAGCTACACATTTATTTTTATTTTCCAAGTAGTATTTACCTTCGATCTCATCATAAATATTTTGAAGCTAAAATTTATAAATTTAAATTTATGAAGTTGAGATTTTTAAAATTTATAATTATATTTAGATATTAATTTTACTTAAAAAATTGCACCTCTATAATCTAGAATTAGCTTTAGTATATTGTGAGTAACAACTATCAAGAAAATAATTTTCTTCAATCTACAATTTAATTTACTATATTAAGAAAAATGATCTATAATTTTTCTATTCCATTTCCTAATCTCATCTCTGATCACTATATATGAACAAAGTATCAACCTCTCTATATTGATCGAGGAGTTGAGGAATAATAGGAGATTCGATCCCATATATAACTAAGAAATCGCCGATCAATGTGCATAGAAGATTAAAGAAAATATTTTGAATATAATTTTTATAGAGTTTAATACACACACCAAATTATTCCAAAATATGAATGCATATTAGGATTTAGGGGTGTACCTTTCTCCTAGCTGGTCTGACTTGTTTGCTACAAAAGGGTAACAACAACAACATACCGAGTGCAATCCTACAAGTGGGGTTTGGGGAGGGTAGAATGTACGCAGACCTTACCACTACCTCATAGAAGTAGAGAGGTTGTTTCCTGGGAACCCTCATCTCAAAAATCC
>DF359058.1:19517-32071 GCA_000787875.1 Solanum virginianum
GAGAGAGAGGTAGAGGTTGATGCGTCTTTTTCCGTGACAAGTTAGGACGGGCGAGGCAACGATGCCATATTCATTGTACATCACCAAAACTCATGGTGGTATAAGTTATGTCGGTTAGAAAAACTTCCAAGCAAACACTTAAGTTGAGTATATCCTGATTTTCAAACCGAATTGCATTAAACACTGAGTCTATTTCTAAAGCATGATTTCAAACTTAAAACTTGCATGATTTCTTGAGTTAAGTGATGAGATGAAAAGTTAAGCATTAAGTCGAGTCTGTTGATTAATTTGAGCCTTATTTGTTTATTTTTAACCCGTTTACATACCGTGCATTCCATGTACTGACACCATTTGGCGCTGCATCATTTCATGATGTAGATACGAGAGATAGAGGACTTCAACAGACGCACTTTTGAGGTTTAGAGTTCCGAGATCCAGAGGTTGGTGAGCCCTCCTTACTTTTCGGAGGAGCCCATTCTTATTTTATTCAGTTCTTTGTTTGTTGAGTTGGGTAGCCATGACTTGTCATGGTACCTTCTAGACGTTTAAAGTAGAGGCTTCCTAGACCTAGAATGGAGTATTATAGATTATTTCAGTTTTAGGCATTGACTTATTTTGAAACTATCTATGATATCTCTGTCTTTTCTTTAAGTGTTTTCATTGAGTATTCTTTCGCTGTTGAATAAGATGTGACAATGAGGCCAAGTGATTCGCTCGGGACTAGCAATAGTGCTTTAGTGCCGACCACGTCTAGGGTACTCTTCTGGGGTGTGACAGTAATATATTAATTTATGTATGTGGGGCCATGGTTATGAGCCCCGGGGATCCTCTCGCAAAACACATGTATCAATAATTGAATTAATTAGTGGACGGACGTGTCAAGGAATTGAAGGAGCAACTAACATACTTTCTAATGAATAAAAATTTTTGCTTGTTTCTCATGTGTATGTCAATTCTCCTTTTCTGACATTCATCGTGGGAGTTACTAACACTACAATCCTCATCTATAATATCAATATGGCGGTTAACAATTACGAACTATTCTTTTCGTTTCAATTCATGTGGCACCTTTTGAATTTTGAGATTTAAACTAATCTATCTTTGATCACTAAATTTTTATATATGTTTTAAATATTTTGAATGATCAATTATCGTGACTTGTACTACTTTTTATATAGTTTGAAAATATATAGATTTCATTTTAAAAAATTTGAAGATGCCATGCACAAAATTTCAGTCAAATTCAAACTGTTTGACTCACGAAAAACGAAAAGTGTCACATAAATTGGAATAGAGGGAGTAACTTGGATCACGACTCCAAATGTTGTATAAATTTGTTGAGTTTGAATTGGCTTTCTAACTTACCAAAAATAGGTAGAAGACATCATTACCATAAGTAGTTGAATGCTCATGCAAAAAGTAGTATAATATGATATCGATACCCTCTAGCCAAAAAGCAAAATATTTATCCAAGTTGCACGTTCATATAGAGGCATATTCAATTTAGATTGGCATCTTTAAAGCATTTTTTCTTTCTTTTGGCACAAAGTGAAAAGGGAATTAGCAACTTCCCTATTGTGGCAGTGCACGGACTTTGTTACTATTGGTAAAGGGATAAAAAGACAACAGTCTGATCAAATGTATGAGCCAATATATCTACCCTTTCCCTCTTTTTCTCCTTTAGAGACTCAAGGCCCTCATGGACATGTAGAAAAGCGCAACTTCGACACATTAAAACTCTCGTCATGTGCAGGATTCGGGGAAGGACTCGATCACAAGACCTCATGGACATATATTGAATATAAAAGATTTGGAAATATGAATTTGCTCTTAAGTAATTTGATTGAACTAAAAAAGGAAAGTATGTCATATAAATTGAGACAAATAAAATTAAATTTTATTGAAAAATTATAATTTTTTAATAATTTTTTTTGTTGTTACTTATTGATTGAGTCGCTTGAATGGAACAATTTATAATTTTTTAGAGATTTTTTCTTCCTACTAATTCGTAGTGAACTCTTTTTCTATTTAAAATTTCTTTTGAGTAAAACAATTATTTGATTCTATATTTTGCTCAAACTTCAAAGAAAATTAACCTCTCTTGACTTTTATTTTAATTTTCTTTATCCTTCAGGATAGGATCCTTTCTTTCTCTCACTAATGACCTCAATTTTTTTTTTCATTAATTTATACAAGAAACTATTTTTATTATCATTTACTTTTATTTTTTATCTTGTACTCTCATATTATCTTTTTTAAATGTATAAATAAAACGAAGCAAGACGTATGACAAAGAAGGTTGATTGCATGTGAGGAGCACCATATATACCCTTTAACTGATTGTGCAGTGTTCAACAAATGAGTGAACCCCCGTGATTGTACGTTCTAGCCACCGCAAACTTGTTTTCCCTTATTTGCGGCGTTAAAAATTAAATTATAAGTTTTTGATTTTTTTCTTAAAAATAAATATTTTTTATATTAGTTTTTAACATTACTATTCCTACTTGAATTTGGATGTTGGATACATGTATTTGTTACTTTTGAATAAATTTATTCGAAATATATTTAAATCAGATATAAAATGTAACATGTGATTAATTAAGAAACGTAACTGAAATGCATAATTTAAGATGGAAATCACTTCTTTAATAATTTTTGAGTATCTACGATATCACAACTCCTAAAAAATTCAAAAAATTTAAATTCCTTCCATTCTTTTTTCTACCAACAACAAATTAAATAATTTTCTTAATGTCTATTGTGTATCTGAACTATTACAGATAAATTAATACAAATATACCATATATTTGTATTTGAGTTCTAACATATATGTGGTATATTTAAATGGAAAAAGGATAAAAAATATTCCTAAATTATTCGAAATGGAGCAGAAATATTCCTCCATTATGTTTTGGTTAAAAAATACTCCATTATATTTTTGAGTCAAAAATTTAATTGAGGAGTTAAATTAATTAGTCTGTCATGTATTTGTGCATTCAACTCTACATATATCTAAGCTTATTTTTCGAAGTTATAACATGATGCATTTGATTTATAATAGGACTAATGAATTTGAATACACTGTATTATTGTATCTTATTGTAATAGATTGTTCTTGAATGAAATTTAAAATAAATGGTCAATTTTTAGTAGATTAATGATAGTGTTTTGTACCTCTATTAACGATCTTCTTGTTTGGAGAATCATTAATTATGAAAGTATATTAAGAGAACTCCAAATCAATGAAATTTTATCTTAATTTAATATAACTATCAGAAATTAAAAATAAATAAATTGTAAATTCAATGATAAAAAGTGAGTTGATTAGGATGAAGACGTTGTATAACCGGAGGATACAAATATTCAATTGCCCTACTTTAAATTAATTTTCAAAGAATGATGTATCTCATGTATCTAAATAAAGTTTTTAATTAGTGAAAATTTATATAATTATTTAAAAATATAGATAAAATTAACTAAACATTACAGAAATACACAACTTATATTTACATAATTTTCTATAATTCATACTCTTTTAAAAAATTACAAAAATTTCTTAATTGATACAAAACTGCAACATTACAATCCCTACTTTTCCTTTTTCAGCGCAACTAACAATTAATGCTCTTACTTTTCGATATGTATCACTAGTTTCATTTTTTTTGTAATAAAAAAAAGGATTTTTGGTAATTTTGAAAAAAAAATGGTTTTAGTTGAAATTAGCTCTAAAAAGTATGAAATTTGCCTAAAAATTAATATTTCTTCCATCCCATTTTATGTAACACCCTTTTGTTTTTGATATGTCCAAAAAAGAATGTCACCTTACTCAAATTAGAAACAATTTACCTTTAAAATTCTCTTTTTACTCTAAATGAAATGATTCTCAACTACACAAATATCTAAGAATGATTTTAGACCACAAGTTTCAAAAGTCTTCATTTTTCTCCTAAACATTATGCCAAGTTAAAGGGTGTCACATGAAATGAGACGGAGAGAGTATATATGTATGGGGAGGGGTAATATGTTACCTATCAAAAAAGTGTGATTGAACACTTATTACAATTACTCCATTTTATTTTTATTTTTTTATAAAAAAAGAATCTCAATCCACACCCATTTGACCTAAGTAATGTCGTTTGAGTTTTAGGATAAGAATAACAATTTCATTTTATTTAGTTTTTAATTATGGGATTAAAAATTTTGAAATTATTTATATAATAATTATAATATTATTTTTCTTTCAAACTGAGTGTAATATAATATTTTTCGTGATAATTCATTTTAAGATAAAATATTTAAATCACAAAAAATTTCGTCATTCTTCTCCAAAGTCTTTTTAAAAAGTAAAAGTTAAAGTTGAAAATAAAAGTATATTCATAAGTTATAATTTAGTGCAGAATCAAGTACATGTGCTATATTTTATAATTTTGATTTAACTTATTTACCAACCAAAAGCTCTACTTACTTCTACTAACTAGTAAATTTAACATGTGGACCAACCTAGGTAGCCCAATGTAGTCCTTTGATAGCCAAGAATAGGGTTGAATATCTTTTCTGTTAGCTTTTGAAATATTTGAATATGTACAAAAATAAATAAACAGATAAATTTAATTAACTCCTCTCTGCTGGTCAACACAAATATCAGTAAGTAGCATGTGAGGTGGGACAACACAAAATGTACTCAAGGAATTTTAAGTCTTGAGAGTACTATTGGTGACATCAATTCTAGTAATATGTATATATATATATATATATATATATATATAGTAACGTTCATCGCCTAGTGATTGCACAAATAAACAAAACTACTCATTTCACCATCATATTCTATGTGTGTGTGTATATATATATATATATATATATATATATATATGCACTGGTGGAAATGTTTTACCCTTAATCAGATATCTCGAGTTCAAGCTCTGGGAATGAAAAAAAATCATGTTGGGAGTGTCACCCCCAAATGGGCCCAGTGCGAGATTTGGATTTAGTCGGGGCTCCACGGGCTCCGGACACCAGGTGGAAAACCAATATATATATATGTCCAAAAACAGCCTCTCTACCTATGAGATAATGGTAAGGTCTGCGTACATTTGACCCTCCCCAAACCCTACTTATGGAATTCCACTAGGTATGTTGTTGTTGTTGTTGTACACACACATACATATATATATATATATATAAGGTCTGCATACATTTTACCCTCCGAAGACTTCACTTGTGAAATTCCACTAGGTATGTTATTGTTGTTGTTGTTGTATATACACCTATTTGATGAAATATATATATATATATATATATATATATATATATATATATATATAGACGTATGCAGAAATGAAGCTAGTATTTCTATTTGATGATTTTTAAATTTCATAATAACATTTTAAGTGATAGTAACTGAATTTTAAATCTAATATTTATACATATTTTAATAAATTTATTAACACAAATTAATATATTATTTAAATAAAATTTACTCGATTCGATCGAATTGACATGCAAGCTATTAGCAGATGCAAATTTTTAATTAATCGATCAAGTCAATTTTAAAACTACATAAGTACAAAAAATGGTCCCTGAATTTTAGTGATTTATGGTCCATGTTGTTTCATCCTAACATTACTGTTGCCATGTGAAATCACGTAAAATTCTCCACCTGTAATCATGGAGTCAATTATAACTTCGACTCGACATTCAAATGTGCGTCATGGAAAAATATGTACTTTGGTTTTCTTGTTTATTTCTACAAAGCATATCGTTAGTAAAAAAATGAACTTAGAAACGTATAGAACTCAAATATATAACTATTGAAAGTTTAAATTATATACCTATGGTCAATATTTTTTTATTTACACTATCGCATCATTCAAAAGATATCTACATTTTAGTCTCCTTAAATTATTATTGAAACGATATCTTATGCTGAAATTAAGTATGCTTACAACATAAAATTAAGTTAGAGTTTAACTGTGCGTTTGGTATGAAAAATATCTTTTTGAAAATTAAGTGATTTCTCTATTTATTTTTTTGTGGTTGGTTGATTAGTGAGAAGAAAATATTAACATAAAATTTTTAGGTATAATCTGGACAAATACTATGATATATCAAACTCGAACACCTATCTAATTTTAACATAGATTTAAATTCTGGTCTCATCCTTTGATTCTACCTGATCCCAATGTAAGAACTATACCAATGTAATGATGTCATTTTTGAAAATTTTAGCTAAATTACTATTTTTTTCCTTTTTAGAAATTGCTTCGAGTCATTTTTGGTTGAGTTGAAAAGTCAAATTTCAAAAATCTTGTAAAGAAAAGTTGAAGTTTTGCAAAAGAAAGAGTTTTTAAAGGCTTAAACTTGAAAATTTTGAGTTTTGGAGTCATTTTGAGTTTTGAATGTCGGAATTTGATTCTATCAATTCCAATAACTTTGAAATGTCGAAAATGATCTATGAGAACTTGCAAAATTGAATTCGGAGTTAAAACGAAGTTCTTGGATCTAAAATTGTGTTTTTATTATTTTCGGAGCCAAGGTTTGACTTTGGTCAATATTCGGAGTTCAGAAGCTCGGATCGAAATTCCACAATTCCAGTAGTTTTGAATGGTCAAACTAATAATAGAAATGATCACGTAATAATTTTTGAAGTTTTCGAGGGCTGTTTTAGTATTTCAAATTTTGAACTAGTTTATTGGAGTTGCCTTGATAATTGTGTCATAGAGAGCCCTGATCTTAGGCGTACTTATACGCCTAATTAGCCAATAATGCCCATAAACAGAGTGAATTCAGAGGACAAATTAATAGAGTTTAGGTGTTTGAGTGTCGTTTTCTCTTATTTTGCTGATGTAGGGCCAAGTGTGCCTGTTGGTTATGTTTCTGCAGGATTTTGTGTGATTGGGAAGTTCGGGGTTAAACCTGGACTCGATGGAAAAGCATAGCCCGAAACTTGGAGAAGGAAGATCAGTAGAAGCAACCAAGAGACCAAAAATCCACGTGGCAAACCTGGGAGCAAAGTTGTCGAAGCTGAAAAATACAAAAAGGTGCGAAACCCAAGGAGGTGCAAGGTCCGCATCGCAGACCTGTTCAAAAGTGTGTAGAATTGTCCAGTCAGCAATTTAAGTGAGAACACAGGAAAATAAGGGGTCCGCGATGACCCGATGTGGAAAAGTCAAAATACGGGATCTTTATTATTTCTCTATCTTAGACTTTAGGTTTTAATCTAGATTTTCACGCAAGGACTACTGGAGAGGCGACAAAGAAATATTTTCCACCAATAATTTGGTTAATTTAATCTTTAGATTTTGATTTTGGATGTTTTTCACTTCATTCATGATGTATTCCACGTCCATGAGTAGCTAAGCCTCCATATTCTGGGGTTGTAGCCATAGACTATGTGTAGTTCTTAACTTTGACATCTATGAATGGTTTCTTTCGATAATCCCTCCATATTCTGGGGTTGTAGCCATAGACTGTATGTAGTTCTTAACTTTTGACATCTATGAATGATTTCTTTGGATTATTCCTATGTTATTTATATCTATACTTCATAGTTTGGCCAACTAGGGAGTAAATTTGTTGTTCACTTTGGATTCGAGAGATATTGGAGTGGATAGAACATAATATCATAGGGAGCTTGTTCAATACTAGGAAACTAGGTTGATTCATGTAAGGGGGACCTATGACAACTACCCTTACACCTTGCTTGGTTCATATACGAGAAGATATCTTTACTGTATTTTTATTGGTCTATCCCTGCTCAACTATGTAGTAGGCAGTCAATAATGATAGGCTGGCAGAAGCGTGCTACCCTATTCAGGTAAATTAAACCCCGTGAATTAATAATCAGGAAACCAGACATAGATAGATAGTGTTAAGACTAGATAGCGTCATAAAGGTTACAACCCTGAAATTGCATCTTTAAGTGATATCGTGTGTGAAAGTCATCTTAGTTTATTAGAAAGTTAATTCTTTTATAATTTATTTTCCCTAAAATAACAACTTTTTTTTACTAAAGCACCATAAACATGATAACTAAGAGAAAGCACTAATTACAGTCAAATCACTTGGGTTTGACAACCCGACTCTTTAATTAGGGCCACTATATTACTGGTGAGACCGTGTACACTTGTGTGTGCTGGGGAGCAACAAGTTTTTAGCACCGTTGCCAAAAATTTAAAACAAATTGGTTGATTATCGAAGTTATCTTGTTTTGTGGTGATCGCTACATTTGATCTTAACAGTGTTTTTGTGCAGGAAAGCGAGTTCTAAACTGGAAGATCAAGACTCTTGTTTTCGTCAATCAAAGAGGAGAGCAGGAGTTTTGATTGAAACACCACCAATTGAATTGGTTGAGCTCGAGGATCAAGAGGATAATATGGTGGAGGTTGATCCTATTGCAGAGAACATGCTGCCAATTGAATTGGTTGAGCTGGAGGATCAAGAGGATAATAAAGTGGAGGTTGATCCTATTGCAAAGAACATGACAAAAAACAATTCACCCATACCAGTAGTACTGGCTGCTGATGCAGCACCAACACCAAGGCCAGTAAGGGACGTAGCAATCCCGAGAACTACAAATGTCACGAGCTGTTTTGTCAAGCCTGAGCCTGGTGGTTGGTGGGAGCTCAAACAGAACATAGTCCAGTTACTACACTTTACTGGGCAGTTCACCGGGCTTCCTCATGAAGATTCACAAGTCCATCTTCAGAATTTTCTTGAGATCGCTGATACTTTCATTCTCACGGGGGTGAATCGTGATGTGAGGATAACGTTTTTCCCCTATTCACTGTTGCAGGAAGCCCGGAGGTGGTTACAAATTGAGCCACCGAACTCCATAGAATCATGGGATGATTTGGCCCAAAAGTTTCTCACCAGATTCTTCTCATCGGACAAGACAATTAAGTTAAGAAGTAAGATCCTGAGCTTCAAACAAAGGGTTGGGGAGAATTTATATCAGGCATGGGACAGGTTCAGAACTCTATTGATAAATTGCCCATACCATTGCCAAGCTAACGAGGTATTGGTCCACACCTTCATTGAAGGGTTGGAACCCAATACCAAGATTCTTCTTGATTCAGTTGTAGGGGGTCAAGCGTTGGAGAAGACGTATGATGAATTATACGTTATTCTAAATAGAATTGCACAGGGCAACCCAGAATGGAATGGTTGGAGAAAATGTATGATAAATTATACGCTTTTCTAAACAGAATTGCTCAGGGTAACCTAGAATAGAATGAAGGATCCAGCAGACAACCAGTGCAGAAACAGACTAGGGTCTTGGAGATTGATGCAATAACCAGCCTACAAGCCCAAATGTCAGCAATGCTGAACATGATGACCACGAACTTCAATAACTTGGCGTTGGGTCTAAAATAATAAGTTCCATTGGCAGTAGGTCAACAGCAAGCCCCCGTTAATATGGTACAGCAGCAACAATCGGGTTAGTGTGGTGAATGTGGGGGAGGAAATCATATGGAAAAATCCTGCGAATCTAATCCTAAGGAAGCGAACTTTGTGAGCAATGCTAATAGAGGAGACTATCAAGGATTCATGAACACTTATAACCCAAATTGGAGAAATCACCTGAATTTTTCATGGGGTGGCAATCAATAGAATCTAGGGCCACCGCAGCAAAGACCACAGAGTGAAAAAACATATCAGAATCAGCCAACCCAGCAGCCTGCAAGGTAGGCTAATCTGAACATGATGATTGATAGTAAGATGTTGTGGTAGATTTTAGCCAATCAGAATAGACAAGAAGAGGAAATTCGAAGGAATAAGCAGGATCTGCAGAACTTAGAAAAGTAGTTGGGATAGTTGGCCACTTCAATAAATTCTAGGCCTCAAGAAGGCTTGCCAGGCAACACTGATCCCAACCCAAAACAAGTGAACATAGTCAGCACTAGGAGTGAAAGGCAGTTAACGGAACTGATCCCCGAGAAGAAGAACGGGGAGGGGTAAAATACTACACAGGACACTGAGGCTGGCAATCCCAACCCAACTACTGATAAGGCCTCACCATCACCAAAATTGCCTCCTCCGTTCCCACAAAATCTCAAGAAGAAGAATGAGGATGACTGTTTTCAGAAATTCATCAGGCTGCTGAAACAGGTACAAATTAACTTACCATTGATTGATGTTTTGTAGGGAATCCCAAAATATGCCAAATATATCAAGGACATCATTGCTAACAAGACCAAATAGGTGGAGTATGAAATTATAGCACTGACATAGGCTTGCATCTCCAAGATTCTCAATAAATCACACTTGCTAGCCAAACTAAAAGATCCAGGAAGCTTTACTGTGCAAGTAACTATTGGGAGCCATTTGAATGCTAAGGGCTTGTGTGATGTTGGGGCTAGCATAAACCTCATGCCCACATCTCTGTTTATTCTGGGTCTTGGAAGGCCGAAGCCCACAACTATTGTATTACAGCTAGCCGATCAGTTAGTGGCAAGGCCGAATGGAGTGATGGAGACCGTCTTTGTCCAAGTGAGGTCTCTCATCTTCCCGTGGACTTCGTCATCCTAGATTTTGAGCCTGACCCTAAGGTCCCTCTCATACTCAGGCTCTCATGCTTGGCTACAGAAGGGGCTTTGATTGATGTTGCAGCAGAGAGGCTCACCATGCGAGCCCATGATAAGGTAGAAGTGTTTGATGTCTACGAGGCAATGAAGCTACCAACTACGTATGAGGATCTAGCAGCTATCACAATAATAGACAGTGCAGTTGCTATGAGCCAGGTTGAGATTGAAGACCCACTAGCTAGGGTGTTGCTAAATCAAGGGCTAGTGGATGATGCTGAGGCCCGAGAGATCGAAAATGTGTTGAATGATCACAATGTGAGTATGTTGAAAAAGATGAACGAACCCTTAAATAGGATGTTAGTACTACCTCCCAAACCTTCAGTGGAAGAAGCTCCTAAGTTGGAGTTGAAGCAACTACCATCACATCTCAAGTATGAATTTCTTGGCGAAAATAATACATTACCTGTAATCTTGTCTGCTTCATTGACTGCAGCCCAGGTAGAAATGGCTATTGAAGTGCTGAAGAAGAGAAAGAGAGCCATGGGGTGGCAGATGTCTGACATCCATGGTATCAGCCCAACCCTATGCATGCACAAAATATTCATGGAGGAAGGCCACAAGCTGGTGGCTCAACCGTAGAGAAGGCTCAATCCAATCATGAAGGAGGTAGTGAAAAAAGAGGTTATCAAGTGGCTAGACGCAGGGATTATCTTCCCCATATCAGACAATAAATAGGTAAGCCCTGTATAATATGTCCCCACGAAGGGCGGGATGACGGTTGTCACCAACGACAAGAATGAGCTGATTCCAATGAGGATGGTGACGGGGTGGCGAATCTGCATGGACTATAGGAAACTGAATGATGCCACCAGGAAAGATCATTACCCCGTGCCTTTCATTGACCATATATTGGATAGACTTGTTGAGCATGAGTACTATTGCTTCCTAGATGGATGCTCAGGGTATAACCAGATCACCATTGCACCCCGAAGACCAGGAAAAGATAACTTTCACCTGTCCATACGAAACATATGCATTCAAACGCATGGCCTTTAGGTTATGTAATACACTAGTCACATTTCAAAGATGCATGATTACGATCATTCATGATATGGTAGAGAACTATGTGGAGGTGTTCATGCATAACTTCTCTGTATTTGGGGAATTATTTGAGAGCTGCTTGCAGAATTTGGATAGAGTGCTAGCTAGATGCGAGGAGACCAAAATTATTCTTAACTGGGAGAAATGTCACTTCCTAGTTAAGGAGGAGATAGTCTTAGGCCACAACGTATCCAAGAAGGGGCTGGAAGTAGACAAAGCAAAGATAGAGATAATCAACAAACTACCATTATCGGTTTCGATCAAGGGAGTCCGAAGCTTTCTGGGACATACGGGGTTCTACCGCAGGTTTATTAAAGACTTCTCAAATATTGCGAAGTTGTTGTGTGCCCTATTGGAGAAAGAGGTACCGTTTCACTTTGATGAATCTTGTCTGCAGGCATTTGAAATGCTGAAGAAAAAGTTGGTGGAGGCTTTGATCTTGGTAGCACCTGATTGGGGTCTTCCGTTCGAGCTAATGTGTGACGCCAGTGATATAGTAGTGGGGGCGGTATTGGGGCAGCACAAAGATATAGTTTTTCACTCCATATATTATGCCAGCATGACCTTGGATGCAACACAGAGCAACTATACAGTTATAAAGAAGGAAATGTTGGCACTGGTGTAAGCGTTTGATAAATTCAGAGCTTATTTAGTGGGGACCCAAGTGGTGGTGTTCACAGACCACGCGAAATTAAAGTATTTGTTCAACAAAAAGGATGCCAAGCCATGCTTGATTAGATAGATCTTATTACTCCAAGAGTCTCATAATCATGACTACGACTCGTAGGCCTGCTCGTAAAGGCTACTTCAAGCATAAATCTCTCTACTTTTTACCTCTTGAGACATCGAGATTAGAGATCAGAAGGTGAGTGAGAACCAGGTTACTGATCATCTTTACTGTGCAAGTAACTATTGGGAGCCATTTGA